>JAWQFJ010024923.1:0-10160 GCA_034096865.1 Theodoxus fluviatilis
CACTGCGATGGTCGTAGTGGTGTTTTGATATGGTAAGTTAATCTCGAATAAACACGTAACACCTTTGTTGAGTGTAGTGCAGTTAGCTTCTAGATTCCGGGAATAACATAGTTGTCGCGAAGTTTTTATCGGTATTCGAGATTCTTGTCAGCAAACACACGATAATCAGAACTGTCTGCAAGTGCAAGACCCATCACATTTTGAATTTGAAACCTTAAAACCTAGATCACTCGACTAGACATTTGTAAAACTTTAATTGGGTAACAGAATTTGCGCCGAAAAGTTAACGTAGGAGCACTTAATGCGACTGCTGAAAAGCCCGGATAGCAGTTAATACATCAGTACCGACCGAATGCTGGTAGCTTGTTTAGTTTACTGCTTAGTTTTCGCTGTGCACCTTAACTTAAGTTAAGGGTGACAGTAACACTGACAGAAGCCAGTGGACGCTGTTTGTCAACATTCTGTCGAAGAAGAGTTGTATATGTGATCTTTATCGTATTCTGAGTTATCATTCTAACACAATCAAAGCAGTTTTTGTCATAAGATCGCTAGTGACTGGTTTGTAGGGTAACGCTGTTGTCGATTTTGGCGATAAGGTCTTGCGTTGTTGACATGCCTTGTACTTTTCTTCATGCACTGCTTTAAATGTGCAACACGAGGTTTGCCCACTCTCAGAGACACGGCGTAATAAGCTGAAGTGGCAGGGCTTAGGCTGAAGCTACTGGATCGGCATTTTGTGTGGCTCTTGATACGTGTAGGTCTACTGCTTATTTGTGTACAAAATAAGGCCATCGGGGCATGAGGGACTGAACAGTCACGTCAAGATTTGGTTCATCCAATGTAGTTCATAAAGAGGTAAACTTATTCAGGGAGTAATGGAAGATTTTGGGATAATAGAAAAGTTGCATTAGCAGCTTTTAGAAAGTCCCCCACCTCCACCCCCAGTATTATGAGACCTGTGAACGTGTTGCATTGACTTCCAGTGAATGTTAGCTTTTGACTACCAATTAGATGATGAGTTTTTTTCTACATGGAATCCCTCAGCCCCCAAACAAACCTGCATAATCATATATTGCCCCCAAATAATGCTGTGTTTTTCCATTTGCAGAATCTTTGTCAAGTAAATTTGAAGACTCCAGGTAAGGACTCAGAATGATTGAGATTTTTCCAAATGCATTGCACAGCAGTGAGTTTTTAGTTGCTGGTTTGTTCAAGGAGATTGCACAGCTTACCATGGTTAGGCTTTGCTGAAGCTGGTGAAGTCAGCAAGGACTGGCGGGCTGTGACAGCTTGTCTGGTAACAACACTTGGCCTGACTACCCAGTAAGCCCTGCAGCTTTGTGCCAAGGGTTGTGTTACAGGTTTTTGTTCTGTCATGGTTTTCCACTGTTACAGGCTCGGCTTCACCATCTCATACACCTTTCGGTTACAACATATTGACTTCATATAGCATAGTGATATGGGTTATTATCTCTGCTGAGGAGGTTATGTTTTACCCTTGTGGTTTTTTTATTCAGCAATATAACTAAATATATTTAAAACAGATCCTCAAGAAATTTGGTGGAAGGCCAGGGTTTCACCTTAGGAAAAATTCAGGAAATTTCTAAGCTTATCTGAAATCTTGTTTGGAATTACAACCAAGAAAATAAATTTCGTATCACCAAGTTGATTTAGTTTTGTATACATGCACAAGTATGAATGTGAGGAGTGAGGTGTTATAGGTACCTATACATGAGTAAGAACACATGCAAAATGAGCAAGCATCATTACAATTGGGTGTGATTACTGCAGGTGGCGAAGACAACACCATGGAGGTGGACAGGTTCAAGGAGCAAGCCTTGGTGACCTGGGTAAGTCCTGGCTTCCTCTCCTCACAGAGCACCCCGGCTGCTCCAGCCCAGACCTCTAAATCTGACTGCGTAAACTTTGTCTATACTTAGCATGCCCACCCAGCTGTCAGTGTCATAGGAGTAGAAGCCAGTGGTCAGCAGCAAACTGCAGGACATGCATGAGTTACTTGCTTTTTGATCTCAGGCCGTCTGTGACATCTCAATCTTGATTTCTCTATTCCTGTATTCAGACATCATAAGCATTTACTGAAATGTTTCTGTGAGGTATGTCAATGGACTTAAATATTAAAATGATTACCTCCCTTGACACAGTGAGCCTGTTCAACCTGAAATCTAAGACTACAGCTTTGTAGAGTAGTAGCAGATACTGACTAATGGAGACCACTTATGCTTTCCAAGACTCTTCTCTTCACACCTTATGCAGCAGGATAACATCTTGATTGTTGTACTCATTAATGTCAAAGTTACAGATTCATAAGTAGGGTGCCTCTGAACTGCCTTCAGGCTGGAGGACTTTGTGAAGGTGGGATACGATTCCATGAATGCACGGACAGTGCTTGTTCTTGGTCATTGCAAGGGTGGAGTACAGTTCCATGATCACAGTGACTGCTCGGGATGATTGCACATGCGTTACCTTGAAGGGGATCATGTTGTGGATGATTGTTGTGCTGGCTGGTGGGGGATAAGGTCGAGGCTGACTGGTGCCTTGCTGTGTGCAGGTCAATGCCATCGTGCAGAGCAAGGACACGGAGATTCGCATCCATGGACTGGAGGACGTGCTGGAAAAGCGGTGCCTCTCCATCCTCAACAGCCTGCTGTAAGTCTGGTCTTGTACTGAGTGTCCTCTTGGCGGTCTGGCGCAGTGCTCCTGGTAGTGACTGCATGACAGCTTGATGTTACCTGTGCGGCTTGTGGTTTTTGTGTGTGTACTCCTCTGTTCTCAAATTATTCAGTGACTGATCCCAAAATGTAATCATTTCAAGTGTGGTGTGTGTGTGTGTGTGTGTGTGTGTGTGTGTGTGTGTGTGTGTGTGCTGCCAACTTGTGCATGCACTTATATTCTTGGGTGGACAGACAGACAGACAGACAGACAGACAGACAGACAGACAGACAGACAGACAGACAGACAGACAGACAGACAGACAGACAGAGAGACAGACAGACACCCACACAGACAGACACCCACACAGACAGACAGACAGACACACACACACACACACACACACACACACACACACACACACACACACACACACACACACAGACAGACAGACAGCACATTAGCATTTTTAAGTAGATGCATGCATCAGTGTGCATACTTGTGTTTGCTTATGTAAGAATGAGAATCAAACATGAATGGAAAAGAATGAATATTTTCTCTTAACTTGCCATCTGCAGTCTTGCTTTGCAGAGCTGCCAAGTCATTGTTTGTCTGTAGCTTTTAGGAACTGTGCCTGGTGGTGTGTGCATATGCTGACTCTGCAGTGTTCTATTCAGATGTGTTTGTACATTTTTGTAGGCAGATTCCATTCCTCCAGCAAGAGAGTGAGGAAATGAACCCCCTTAAGGAACTCTTCCAGTACGTGGATGGTGAGTACATTGGCACAGTTGCCAATTTGTACATGACAGAAGACGAACATATTTTCACTCTAAATTGTTCAGAGTTATGGGGGGCTTTGTGACTGAGTGGTCAGTGTTTGACCTGCAGTTGTTTGCGGCTGATGGGTGCAGTGTTCGAAGCTGCGCAGATCCCAGATTTGCATCCTTGGGCAAGGAGCTTCACCCACACTGCCCCTCCTACCGAGGAGTGAACCTGGGCACTGGTACTGCACACTGACAACCAGGGTGGAATTGCCCCCCCAAAAAAATTCATTTATAGAACTATTAAAACGGGACAAATGATGATCCTGATGTTAGTTATGGGCAACTTTTATGATAGCCTCTTTCTTGGGGAGACCATTTTGCTCATCTCATTTTAACAACATACTGTGTTGAATAGTCATTGTATAATTTTGTGCCTATTGTGATTGTTATAGAGGCAGATAGATGTAGTTTTGTATGAGTATGACAGGCTATTGATTATGGGGTGTAAATAAAATTACTTGACCCTGAATTCATTCTTTCTGGCATGTTCTTATCCATACATGAATGAGCTTGGTGCCCAAAACCATCACTGTGAACCACTGTTGTGCTTCATTCTGGACAAATAAACTTGCATCATTGAACATTTTTTCAGCATTCAGACATCAGTTGTCATTGCTCTACTGATGCTCTACATCACTGACAGACTTGGTCTTTGTTGCAGGTTTTTATAAAAATGCAATAAGTTCACAAAAACTAGTGGATTTTGAGCTGCTGCAGACGACAAAGAAAACGAAACTACTCCGTGTGGAATGGTGCAAAGTAAGTGATTAGGTTATTGTGAATTGATGGAATGACGCCTTGTCCAAAGGCTGCTTATAGAGAATTTGTGAGAAGAGATGTTGTTTATCAGGGACAAGAACTTACAGTATCACCCACTAATAGTCATTAAAGGGGTTGTGTCAATGTCCATTTTTAAAGGGGACACTTATATGCTTAAGACTGTAATGATGGATAATAACAGTCAAGTCATCTCAAACAGAGAATAAACCATGGCAATTAATGGCCTCGCATATTTGCCAATAGGTAGAACTACTACGCCAAATCTTGATTTTAAAAAAAAGTTCATCACTGTAGTTCATCTGCTGTGAATGCACTCTTGCAGGGGAGGTTATGTGACTGCTCTGCAGGAGTGCCAAGGCATCATTTTAGTGAAGGAATTCATTTTTTTAGGGGGCGCACACGTTTTAGATCTAATGAATGATAATGACTGTCAAGTGGTGCAGTGGGATATTTGACTGTTTTTGTGCAGCATTACCTGCTAGAAGCCAGATATGCATCATGGCAGAGTTTCACATGGACCAGCGATGAAAACAAGTAATGACAAAACCACCAGAGTGTGCATGCCTCATGCTGTATACCGCCACTCACACTCCTGCTGCTCATGGTAAATACTGAAGTTGTATGATGATGCTCCATGCTCCCACTCAAACTGCTGATGTTTCACGAGAGACTGGATGCTGAAGCCATGCAGACCCTGACCCTCCCTGCTCTTGTGACTGCAGTTCCTGCTGCTGTTGCTGGCCGCGGCGGTGCAGGACCGGGGGCGTGAGGCATTCGTGACACCAACCACCTGTCTAGCGTCATTTCTGCAGGTGAACATCAAAGACATGCTGGAAGTTATCATCAATGCTGACCAGGTGCCTGCAGACTTTGCTGCCATCCTCTTCAAGAGCTCCAGTCAGTACTTGCCCCTCTTCCTGTACCATCCTTGTGCATGCATGTCTCTCAGTGCATGCATGTCTCTCAGTGCATGCTTGGTTCTCAGTGCATGCTTGGCTCTCAGTGCATGCTTGTCTCTCAGTGCATGCTTGGTTCTCAGTGCATGCTTGTCTCTCAGTGCATGCTTGTCTCTCAGTGCATGCTTGGCTCTCAGTGCATGCATGGTTCTCAGTGCATGCTTGGTTCTCAGTGCATGCTTGTCTCTCAGTGCATGCTTGGCTCTCAGTGCATGCTTGGTTCTCAGTGCATGCTTGGTTCTCAGTGCATGCATGGTTCTCAGTGCATGCTTGGTTCTCAGTGCATGCTTGTCTCTCAGTGCATGCTTGGCTCTCAGTGCATGCTTGGTTCTCAGTGCATGCTTGTCTCTCAGTGCATGCTTGGTTCTCAGTGCATGCTTGTCTCTCAGTGCATGCTTGTCTCTCAGTGCATGCTTGTCTCTCAGTGCATGCTTGTCTCTCAGTGCATGCTTGGTTCTCAGTGCATGCTTGGCTCTCAGTGCATGCTTGTGTTGAACACCTGTCACTGCATGGCCTGCATGTCATGTAATCTCCTCTCACTTACCTCCTCCTTGGTGTTGAGTTGTATGAGCATGCTAGTGTTGTAGTCTACTCCCTACTTTCTTCTCATCTGACTAGACCATTGTAACCATGAATTCATCTCTGATCTGTGAGTGCATTCAATCACTGAATATTCACAAGAACCACTTTGATCAAGGTAGTCATTTGCTGCTTGAGGCAAAATGGCAGATGTGAGTAGAGAGCATGTGGGTTAGCAGTTGTGGGGGAGTTTTGGTCAAACTGTCGGTTGCATGTTACAATGTCCTACAGGGAAGCAGTCATCATTTCCGTCTCTTGTTCTGTCCTGCCTCACCTTGTGCTGTTGACACATGCTACTATTCCACTCTGCACTTTCCTTTTTTCCTGTGTCATTTCTCACCCTGGGCTGAGCGATGTGGCGTGCCTGGTTTTGCACCGTCACCAGGGGATGCAATGACACACAAGATTTGAAAGTCTTCTCCATTTAACTGTTGATGAAAAATTACAGTTTCCCAAAGCCAAGGAAATGGTAACTTTCATAGTTCTTGAAATTCATGAGATAGTCTGATATGCAATCTGATGAGTTGATGCTCTTTCCAACTGTCAGAGCATCGAGATTGGGGGTCTCATTGTTTTTTCTTGATCCTGGCCATCTAGCTGTGTGGGCTCTTCGGTGCGTGCACTCAATGTTACCTGGCTCGAACTCAGTCCCGTCGCCTCGGATGGAGACTTGTTCTGCCTCTTACACGTAGTCACGCCGGAGTGTCTTAAGGTTCATTTCTTGCTGAATGCGCATTTGTTCACTGATGCATATAGAAATGCGTTGCTTGATCCTCCTGCTGGTGCCTCTACGACTCGTGACCTTCGCACGGGCTCCTCCTCTGTAGCGTTTGCCCAGACTGTTGCTTGGGGCTCACCTTATGAGGGCGGCCTTCTGGCGCAGTGACTGTGTTTTCACACGCCGCTTCCTGCGTGAGGTTCGAGTTCGTCATCTCAACGACACCTTTGGCATCAATAAGTTGGTTGTTGCGGGTTCGGGTTTCGTGTTGATGGTGAGTGGTTTAATGGTTTTGTCCGGTGTTTATGCACAACCCGCCTCCCATTGCTGGGCAATCTTATCACTGTTTGTCTACTGGTAAGTATGGAGGAAAAACTTGAAGAAATTTAAAATAATTTCTATGTTTTCCTGACATACTTACCAGTAGACAACTTACTGTCCCACCCACCTCACCGTTTGTGCATTGGCTTGGGTTCTCTCAGCTGTGTCAAAAGAGGTAGAACGTGACTCTGCCTGCAGTATATATACGCGTGGAGGACGTGTGGCATTGGGAGTGACCTCCCTTTGCCCACGGCGTCCCTAGCTTATGTCTCAACCAATCGGGTTGGCCGTTGCAGGCAGGCACGTGTGGGTATGATTTTTCAAATCTTTTTTCGAGGTTCAAAGGTCATAATATCACTGTTTGTCTACTGGTAAGTATGGAGGGAAAACATAGAAATTATTTTAAATTTCTTCAACTTCGAAAGAAAGTCAGGTACAGACAGTTCCATAAAGTAATGGCTTGTGAAGCTGTGGATTTCCTGTGAGGATCTGGAGATGGTTCACATGCTGTTGGCTTCAGAGTGGAGAATGTTGACAATGTCGTTTGCTTGTCCATTTACACTACAGTGCAATGTGCTTTTCCTTACCTGTAGTTGTAGCATCTGCGTTTGGAGAGTGCGGGTGCTACTGGCAGGTACTGCATGGAAATGCCTGCCTTGGGCTTTAGACAAGAGTTGCAGTTTTTCTCTCCGTTGAGACTTGATTCACCGTTTTATCATGACCTTGGAAAAAGTTTGCCTTGTAGTTCTTGTTGTTTTTGGATTGTAAAGTTTTTGTGGGCAGATTGCCATTTGAAATCATGTTGTTTAATGTAGATTACTTGATGTCTGAATCAAGTCAGCATATGCACACACCGATTCAATTGGGTTTTTGACTCACATGCGAAGCAAAAGTGAGTCTATGTACTCACCCGTTTCGTCCGTCCGGGCGTCCGGGCGTCCAAAAACTTTATCGTTGGATTTTTCTCGGAGGCTATTAAGTCTATCAGTACCAAATGTGGCATGATGGTGTATGATGACAAGGCCTCAAAAAACATACATAGTGATTTGACCTTGCTTCAAGGTCAAGGTCGCAGGGGCCATAAAGGTTGTCTAAAAAACAGCCATTTTTCACATTTCTCAATTTTCTCAGAAGTGTTTTAGATTGGATACCTCACCTATATATGGTGTATAGGGCAAAGTAAGCCCTATTTTTTGATACCAATTTGGTTGACCTTGCGTCAAGGTCACAGGAGCTCTTCAAAGTTGGATTGTATACATATTTTGAAGTGACCTTGACCCTGAACTATGGAAGATAACTGTTTCAAACTGAATAATTATGTGGGGCACATGTTATACTTCTTCTTCTTCTTTCCGTTCCTGCCCACGATCATCAATAGTGATTACTTTGGCACGTGTATTTTTTACAGGTTGGGGAGTCTGGGGAGGTGGGGGGGGGAAGAGTCACAGTGGTCCCGTCCTAGCGGGAGGCACGCGACACGAACGTGTCGACAGTGCTGGCCTCAACCACGGCTGGAGGTAGGGCATTCCAGTCCTTTATTGTTCTGGGGAGGAAGGCTGCACTCCGGTACTGCGTTCGGCAGGTGATGAGGCTGAACTGCTGGCTATGACATCGTCGCTGGCGTGGTGGTGGGGGAACCAGCTTTGACTTGATGCCAGGACAGTGGACGATGCTGTGTTTGATCTTATACAGCATCGACAGGCGAGCAAGCTTCCTGCGTTCCTCCAGGGACTGCCACCCAAGGGAGTCCAGCATCTGGCTGACACTTGAAGTGTTATGGTAGCGGTTGCAGACGAAACGGGCAGCACGTCTCTGGACAGCCTCGACCTTGTCGATGTGCTTCTGGGAATGAGGATCCCATACCGACGAGGCATACTCGAGAGTAGGCCTGACAAAGGCCTTGTATGCCCTTTCTTTGACTGCTCTTGAAGAGATCTTGAGGTTGCGCCGGAGGAAGCCTAGGGTCTGGTTTGCCCTGCTGACGATGCTGTTGATATGGTCGTCCCAGCAGAGGTCATCCTGTATGATCACACCCAGGTACCTGGCCGCCCTCACTGTCTCTAGGGTATGTCCGTGAAGCTGGTAGGAGGGCTGTAGTGGGCGTCTGCTCCTCGTAACTGGCAAGGTATTGCACTTGGCAGGATGGAACTGCATGTCCCAGCTCTTCTCCCACTCCGCTAGGTATTGGAGGTCTTGTTGTAGTTGGGCCTGGTCGATGTCGTTGGTCACCGTCCTGTAGACTGCAGTATCGTCCGCAAACAGACGTGCCAGTGCCGTCAGTCTCCTGGGGAGATCGTTGATATAGGCTAAAAATAGCGTCGGCCCGAGAACCGAGCCTTGTGGCACCCCTGAGCGGACGTCAACGAAGGAGGAGCAACTGCCGTTCACCACCACAGCCTGCCGCCGGCGTTGAAGGAAGCTCTGGATCCACGCGAGGGCAGCGCCCTGGACACCATAGTTTCGAAGTTTGTGGGTCAGCAGGCTGTGGTTGACGCGATCAAACGCTTTCGCTAGATCCATGATCAGCACGTCCGTCTGCTTCCCTCCTTCCAGGTTGCTCGTGAGCTCTTCGGTAAAATCCAGGAGCTGCGTCTCACAGGATCGACCACGACGAAAGCCGTGTTGTTTATCGTCGAGAATGTTGTTGTTGTCAAAATGCTGCAGCAGGGCACTCACCACAATGTGCTCCATAAGTTTGCACGCCACACATCGTGAGACACATTTGGTCACATGTCATCAAGGTTAAGGTCACTTTGACCCTTATGAAATGTGACCAAAATGGGATAGTGAACCACTAAAAGTGACCATATCTCATGGTAGAAAGTGCCAATAAGCACCATTGTGCTTCCTATGTCTTGAATTAACAACACTGAATGCAGGCATTTTGATTCTGCTATGAGCATGTCTAGCAGTAATCATGTGATATCAATAGCTATTTTAGTCTATGCGTTGGAGACACACCACCGTCAAATGCGACGTCTCGCATCCGATCTGAAAGGGAGATGTAACGTGCGTGTCGCATCTGGTCGGAAAGGGCTAAGGGGAGACCTGGCAGCTACGGTACACATTTTTTTGCCAATTTTTATTTCTCCAATTTTGATACTGATTTTTGATTTAGTTCATTTGGAATAAACCAAAAAAATCAAATAAAGGCTGTATCTGGTGTACTTATGAGAATAATGATAGTTTTATGACGGAAATGGGGGGAAATATGTATTTTTCAAGAAATCAGTAAAAAAATCAAGAGACTACATATCAACTTCAAACAAAATTTTTATTTGCATATAATAATGTTGCTCATTAGATTACATG
>JAWQFJ010024925.1:7500-10000 GCA_034096865.1 Theodoxus fluviatilis
GGGGGGGGGGGGACGACGAACGGACAGACAGGGACGGACGAACGGACAGACAGACAGGGACGAACGGACACACAGACAGACACACATACAGACACACATACAGACACACAGACAGACACACAGACAGACACACAGACAGTCACACAGACAGACACACAGACGGACGGACGGACGGATATATATATATATATATATAGTTACCTGTACACTCACGCACAAACAACACACGCATACACACACGCACGCGCACACAGACACACACACACACACACACCACACACACACACACACACACACACCACACACCACACACACACACACACACACCACACACACACACACACACACCACACACACACACACACACACACGCACGCACGCATGAGAGAGAGAGGGAGAGAGAGAGAGAGAGAGAGAGAAATATTGAGAAAAGAAAGAGAAGAGAGAAAAAAGAAAGAGAAGAGAGAGAGAAAAGAAAGAGAAGAGAGAGTAGAAAGAGAAGAGAGATTAAAGATAGAGAAGAGAGAGAGAGACGAAAGAGAAGAGACAGAGAGAAAAGAAAGAGAAGAGAGAGAGAGAAGAAAGAGAAGAGAGATTAAAGATAGAGAAGAGAGAGAGAGAGACGAAAGAGAAGAGACAGAGAGAAAAGAAAGAAAAGAGAGAGAGAGAAATGCGATGCGATATATCGTAATGTAATGCAACACAGCCTAATGCCATGTAATTAAACACGAGATGATGTGAAACGAAGAATACGTGGGACTGGACACTTACCAATAAAGTTGTCATTTATCTATGCTCAGGTTCAACATGTCTGTGAACTAAAAGAAAAGTGCCAAGGTTTTTTTCTGAAGCAAACAACAATGAGAATATGTTCAGACTGTTGGAAACATATATTAAATTCCTTGTTTGTATGTATGTTTGTTTGTTTGTTTGTTTGTTTGTTTGTTTGTTTAGCAAAGTGAAACGTTGTGTTACAAGCCGGTTTGTGAGCTCGCTTTACGCACAGAGAAGAGCAAGTCACGTGACTTGCCATGTGTGACCTAATATGTTCATGATGTGACGTAGTGCGTTCAAATTTGGACCAAAGACACTATCTAACGGGACTGCCAGCTCCGCCGAATTGCGAGAGAGGTCCTGGGCTCAGTGATTCATGGGAACATCACTTCCGGTGAGCCACTATTTTACCATAGCTGCGCTGTTCGCTCTCTGATGAAAGCTCACTAACTGAAAATATTAATTTGTCAGTCTGAAGAATACTTCTTGATGACAAGTACGGCACCTAAACTTTTGCAATAAAACAAACTGGCAACACTGAAAAAGCACGCGTACATTCCTGCACTGGTCTGGCAAATGTAAACAAATTTATCGACTATGAATTCTTGCATCATTACGCTCAGTGTCTTTGATTACGAAAGTAATACACTACTTTCTTTCAGTCTTCGAATTAATTAAATGCGTATACACATGGAAGACACTACTATGTCAAAACGCGATTATTACTAGTCCACTGTAGCTTTCATTTTACCGGAAGTGATGTTCCCATGAATGTCAAAACGTCGCAGAGAGGCCAAATGACAAATCGCGTCAAAAATGCAAAAGCTGGTGGTCCCGTTAGATAGTGTCTTTGGTTGGACGTAGTATATTCAAATTGGAATGCAGTAAGTATGCATAAGTGCCTGTTAATCGATTGTGTTTGATATATCACACGGTTTTCGGTATGGCGTATTTCCGAATTTGCTGTTGTAATCGTGAAAATATCCTCAGAGGATGGGTCAGAAACACACATATCCTAATTGTTTTCATGACGTCATCCACTCTGAGGAAGATCCTTCCTCTCCTTAGCTTCAACTTCTCGTAAAACCAGATCAAAATGAAAGTCTAGCAAGGGACAGATTCGATCAAGTTGAAGGCAATGCCTTGATTTGCACGGAGCCTGTATCTACAACACAAGCTCCACTCGAATCCTGAGAGCAGACACGCAAATCTCGCGCCGTAACACATCCTTCGCCTTTGATTGGAACGTGGTCCGGACCGCTCGCCATCGCAAACTCCGCCATTGTACCCGCTCTGCTTGAGGCCCACTCCCTGTAGAGCACTTCCGGCTTGCTCTACGCAGACCTCGAAAGTGCTCTGCCCCTGGCGTTTAGGGCGTCTGGGTATCAAGACGCTTTGGAGCTCGACCTAAACCTTTCCCCTCGCACCTCCTTTCCTCTCCCCCCCCCCTCCTACCCTCCTCACTTCCCCACCCCCTCCCCCATTTTGCCACGTCCGTCGCCCACCTACGTTCCTCGTAAAGAACCCCTCGCACACGTTCATTTCGCCATTCAGTCAAACCTCAGCCCCACCTTAACCCTCGTGACGATCTCGGTGATGGAAATCGACCGTTTGTGCCATTAACGTGGACTTGACTTCCCTCCGAGCGCGACTCGACAATCTCCGGCCTACTCCGCCAATCTCCGGCCTACTCCGCCAGTCTCCGGCCATCTCCGGTAATATCCGA
>JAWQFJ010024925.1:17500-35000 GCA_034096865.1 Theodoxus fluviatilis
AATCTCTGGCGATTTCAATCGCACTACCAAAACAGACAAATCTCTGGCGATTTCAATCGCACTACCAAAACAGACAAATCTCTCTCCAAGTTCAGAACAATATAATAATAATAAAATGAAACGTCTTCACCTTGATGGTGAGATCCTGCCGAGGATCTTCAGCTGTATCAATGTTCGTGTTGACACTCAACGTTTCATTGTCCATCTTAAAAATCCACTCCATCGTCAGTCTTTCTCCTTCTCCTCCTCCCGATGTAGTCGTCGTTCTCTGATGAGCTGAAGGTGCTGCCATCGTCCTTCTCCTCTTCTCCCTCTTCTTCTTCTTCTGCAATCTTCTTCTTCTTCAATCATCTTCTTCATCTTGCAGTGGGTGTGCTGTCGTCTCCAATACGTCCGTCGCTTTCTGCGGTGATGGTGTAAAGGAGGAGGACACTAAAGCCTCTGGCGACAGGTCCAGCACTTCAATCTTCTTCTTCATGCTGTCAGCTTCTTCTGCCATCCTCTTCTTCTTCATCTTTCTCTGCCTGTGGTCCAACGTCCTCGGCTTCCTCGAACCTTTCAAATCTCTCTCTTCATCTTCCTCTTCTTTCTCTTCCTCTTCTTCAATTCTCGTCGTCCTCTTCTTAAATCGTCTTCTTCTTCTTCCTCTTCCTCCTCCCTTTCTTCTTTCTCTTTCTTCTTCTCATCCTTCCGCCGCTGCTAGTCCAACTGAGTCCAACACGACCTCTCCCTCCAAAATCTCGTCCAAGTCTCTCTACTCGATCGAAAAACGTCATATCCAAAACCCCTTGACGTCACTCTCTCTACAATTGCCAAACTTATCCTTCAATGTACAAATTAATTCAACAACAATTATTTTAATTCAAAAAAATAATTGATTTTCCATTTGTCACAACCATGGCGTGCTTGAAACCTTACAGATCTGTGCCTGGACTCCAGGATTCATTGATAACGTCGGTAGTATCTAGCAGACTATGGTAGAGCTTAGGGCTCTTGTCTAGTGGCTAGTGCGCTCGCCCAGTATCCCTTGCGGCGAAGGGTGAAGGTAAACGTGCTACTTTTATGTAGCAACTTTCCACCTACTGATAAGTGCTCAAACCGCACGCCAAAGACCTGCTTTTATGTAACAACGTTCCACCTGCTGATAAGTGCTCAAACCGCACGCCAAAGCCCTGCTTTTATGTAGCAACTTTTCACCTGCTATAAAGTGCTCAAACCGCACGCCAAAGACCTGCTTTGATTGAACAACTCTTACGCCTACTTAGCCGTAGTAGCAATTTTATCTAACCAATCAGGACGCAGTAGCAATTTTATCTAACCAATCAGGACGCAGGTTTGGTCTAGCTCTTCATTCTGGGCTCATGTGAATGAGAGGGTAAGAAGATTCCTCATGAGCAAGGCTTACTACTAAAGGAAATGCAAAGGATGTTACGTCAGACGGTACTTGCTATGCATGGGCGATGATGCGTTGTAGTTGTGACTGTAGAAGTCTGTAGTAACTAGCTAGGGGGGGGTGAGATTCCCGAGAATCCCGTTTTTTGTGCGCATGCGCAAGTGCCTTTGGCTGTCAGTTGTTCTTTGACCGATAATGCCTTTGTTGACATGCAAGTCCTTGTGCAGCTCATCTGCAGTTACTTATATTTCGTGGCGATGGAATATAAACTTGTAGATTTTATTAACATCGAAAGAATCATGCGAACTCGTTCGGTCTCTAAGTATTCTGTCACGTCTCCTTCGTTGCTGCTGCCGATCAAACATGAACGCTGCCATCTATCAAAACTAGCTTTGTACACAATGTCAACAGATGTTTCGGCTGTTAGCTGCGTCGACCCCCATTTCCATTTTTAACATGCAGAAACTTACACGACCTCTTGATGCAGTCAACATACAGCTTTGAGAATTTGATGCTGTTCTTTGCTTACAACTTATTTGGATGGGTTTCTATTATCTCAAAATACAACATTTTCTGCGCATACCGAAGACAACACTGAAGACTAAACTCGCTGTTACTACGGCTGTTCTCATGAGTCCTGGCTTTAGTAACATTTGGGTTGTTTTTCTTGTTACGGGGATGTACAAAAAACGAAACGACAAGGTCCCAGGGTTAATTACATGTCTTTATAGATCACCATAAAAACATGCCCGTAACAGGGGTAGAAAATAAAAAATTAAAAGGAATGTTACATGGGTATCTGGATCCACCACAACATCCTCGATAACCTCAATCTCATAAAATTTACAGCTCTTCTTCCTCTACTCCATTCCCAATTGGAAAAATGAAAAAGCACAGCCGCACAAGTAAAATCTCGCTCAGCCCTCCACTATAAACATAAAACACGTATCGATCAGCCTTCTACTATTAATAAACATAAAATCGCGCAGGTCAGCCCTTGACAAGTAAAAGCTATCGACCCGTAAAAATGTTCACACCAACCTTCCACCTTTTGCCCGTTCTCTGCCTCTCTCTCTCTCTCTCTCTCTCTCTCTCTCTCTCTCTCTCTCTCTCTCTCTCTCTCTCTCTCTCTCTCTCTCTCTCTCTCTGCCCGTCTTCACTCGGAGTTGCTTCGTCTTCCGCTTCTCTCTTCTCCTCACCCAGCAGCTTCTAGGCAGACTCTTCAATGTAGGCAACTTCTAGGCATACTGACGGCAGACTCACGGCCCATTCAAGGCAGACTCATCTCTCTTCTCCCATCGCTGTGGGCAGGCAGACTGGCGGCAACAGACGACTTCTCCCCTCTCCTGGCTGTAGGCGGACTGACGACCGAATGACCTCTCCCCTCTCCTGGCTGTAGGCAGACTAACTGCTAACTTTTTCCTTCGATAACATAGCCATCGTCTCATAAGTAACTCACAAACTTAGCACTATTCAAACCTCAGAACAAACATCGCTCACTACCCACGGGACAGAACTCAAACTCTACTCACTCCAAAACCCTCATTGCAAAAACGCACACAGCCGCCGGACTACCAACCAGCAAAAACCAAGCCTATCTCAAGTAAGATATCTGGGAAACAACTTTCCCCATCACATACTACATCGTTACTCGTAAAGGAACCACCACTTTCGACTCATGCGTCCCTAAGTAGTGATTTTATTTGAATAGTTTACGCTTATTCACACAGTAAGACGTTACTTCCCTCTCATGCATATGGGCCCTGGTGAGTACGGCCGTTTGGGTTGGATCGTTTGGTATGGTAGGATGGGTAGGATGAGCCAAGTTAAGGTTAAGAAAGAGAATAGAGGATATTGGTTGTCAACAGTTAGGGTTAACCATAAGGTCTGCACAGTAAGATAAGCGAAAGACAGACTTACATAAGGGAACACTAGTAGGGGTAATTTGCTGACAGTCTTTGAAGAGGGAACCATGTATGGTTACCGATCCCCCTAGTTCATCCCCTCTCTGGGAAGATTTGACTGCCACCACCCACCACTAACGTGGGAGATGAAGTTGTACAAAGATTGATTCAGGGCCATTGATGATCTGCTAGTAGCGACCTCCTCTATATCAAACACTGGAAGACGACAAAATGGAGTCTTTTCTTTCCCATTTAATGACGCAGAACTCTAGTGAAATGTTATCTGAGGAAAATACATCGACCAACAAAGGGACAAAGGAGAAGGACAGCAGGTGTGTGTGTGTGTGTGTTGTGTGTGTGTGTGTGTGTGTGTGTGTGAGAGAGAGAGAGAGAGAGAGAGAGAGAGAGAGAGAGAGAATGAGAGTGGTGGTGAAGGTGGTGGTGGTGATGGAGACGGAGGTGGTGCTGGTGCTGGTGGCCTTCATTGTAATCGCTGGCGTTTGTTTTCGCCGTCAGATTCCGTGTATCCTCTCTGAAGTTATACGGAGAAAGGAGAGAGTAAGGAAGAAGCTGTTGCCATGGCAATGCCCTGGGTCAAGGCCATGGTGCCACTGTTGTCTCCTTGCAGGCGAGAGAGCTCATCAACTGTATGACTAAAAGCTGATTCCATAGAGCGACCTTGCACGTCGCAGTTGTTGTTTTTTTTAATTAAGGAAAGAAACGTTTCCTCGCCTCCGACAGCCTGCACCCGACACCTGACACGTCGCAAGTCCCGTAACTCGAGTTTTCCTTATTTGGCATTGATTCAGTGTAACTGCACGACGGCAGACGAAGGACTCGATTTACATCACGAGTATTCAAGGTTTGTTTACCTGTCAAGACCAAACATTTAGAAATAGGACACTCCATGGCCTTATTCCAGGCAACGGACACCAGCTTTATCGTGTCCTGCGTGGCTGGGTTTGATTGCCATAGTTCAACTAAATGCCCTGTCTGGCCGGTGGCCCACTTCCTCGCCGCCACGATGTGTTGATGTTGTTGTTGTTGTTGTTTTTGTTGTTGTTGTTGCGTACCTGGGCTAAACACTCCCAGGATCACCCAAGTGGGTGAGATGATTGCGTGTGAGACTGTTTTTGAACACCCCGCCATATTGGCAGCCACACTCCGTCTTCAGGGGATTTGATCTCTGTCTCCAGAGAATGCCAGTTGTTATGTTAGGAGCTTACCACGGCTGAAGATAATCCCCACATAACAGTACAACATAACAACATTTTGCTGTAGCCTTGGTTTTTGGCTGAGTCAACAAATAACAACAGCCTTTGACAAAGGCAAAGATGTTTTCATGAAAACAAAAACATTATCGAGAGTGGTGACGCCAGGACCGACGTGTTGCCCTCTCTCTCGCTTCCCTGTGTGGCCTTGGCAAGAGCTGTTGGGTCCAGCGTTCGTGCTGAAGTGCTCGCTCTCTGGATCCCCTTAGCAAGCGCTGGCGTTTTCCGACGCGGCGAGTGCGTGCTTTACCGACAGGCTTCGAGCGAGCGGGAGAGAGAGAGACAGAGACAGAGAGAGAGAGAGAGAGAGAGAGAGAGAGAGAGAGAGAGAGAAACGGACGGACAGACCGGACAGATAGACAGGCAGACAGACAGACAGACAGACAGACAGACAGACAGACAGACAGACAGACAGACAGACAGACAGACAGACAGACAGACAGACAGAGACAGAGGTAGACAGAGAGGGACACACGCAGACAAACACAGAGACGGAGACAGTTTGGGAGCTTATACAATTTTGAATGCTTTGCTGGAGGTTACAAAGATGCATCGCTTTCTTGTTGAATTCTGTCTCTCCATCTTCGTCCCCTGTTGGTTAGGGTAGGAACGGACCCGCCTCGTCTCCCTACGCGTTTCGTACGGGGCGACTCTCTCGTTAAATCGTGACCTGACTTGGTCTTATTCTAAACAGCTCTGATTTGTGTTATCAGTGGCCTTTAAAAACCTTCAAAGGCTGACGGGCCGTGATACTCCATCCACTCACCCATCTCTTATCTTCACGCGGTCGTAGTAACACCCGTTGACGTTGAGCGATCAGGCCGTCGAAGGGAGCCTACTCGACAATTGATTTTTCCTACTTGAGTCGCAAGAGTTATTTCCCTTTTACTGCTTCTTTCGACTTCGAGCCAATCACAAGCAACCGCGAACCATCAAACCTTAGTGAACTCAAGCGCACACATTTCTTGGACAACAGCATAAACACACGCATCCCTTTGCAGGTGGCATTATTTACAGAACATGTGTACATGACAGGTCAACGTGTTGTCTGCATGATTGTCTCACAAAAAATCATCGGATGGCAGTGCCTTGTACAAAGGGCTTTATATATATATAGCGGTATTGATTTCATAGAGCGACTTATTACTTACATCTGGATCGCAGACTATTTTCCCACATTACCTCCTGCTAATTGGGCTGTCTTAATCTCTTACTGGCTCCTGACATCAAACACAGTGACAGAAACATTGGACGACACAGTCAAGTGTCCACTCCCTGAGGAGTATTCCAACCCCATGCCAGCTCACGGCCACACGCAAAGGTTAAACACATTATAGCGTGCCATCATAGGCCTCACAGGCACCCGGTTTTACTCCTGGGTGGGGAGAGGCAATATGGGCAGGCACCTTTCCCGTGGATGCAACTTTAGGATCTGTGCTGCTTCCAACCACGGAACTAGTGGTTTTCACTATCTGTATATTTACCCCCTCCCCCTCCTTTCAGCACACCCCACCCCTTTCAGACCATCAGTGTAGTCACATAAAATGAAACTTCACCCCATGCAGACTATCAGTGTCGTCACAGAAAGGACACTTCAAATCAAAGGGAATGTGTCAGTTCAAGCAAAATGGGTGGGTTTTGCAGCAAAAATGACATAACATATTACATACAGACCTCCTCTTCTCTTCTAATTCTTCGCACCGTTTCAAGAGGAACGTCCATCCGGGGCCGCTAGAAGCCCCCCTCAGCAGCAGGAAGCCCTGACTGCTTGACCTTCAGGGCCTGCTCCAGTAGCATTCTGTGCCACAGAGTCTACACGATATGCAGTCTCTCACCGTGCTGTCACGTGGTAAAATGAATGCATACCATTAAAATTACGTCATTTGTGACGGTGATGGCCACTTCAGGGGGAAAGTTCGCTAGCTTTCATAAAACATTATCAAGACGCATTTTCAAATTTTCCATTCCTGCACAAATAGGTTCTGTTGTCGAATTTGTACATATTTAGTGCCCTGTCACGCTTTCTGTTTGAACTTCTTAGGGAATAGTGTTGGGATTACTTTTTACGTGAGGGAATGCTATCCCAGAGCCCTCTTTCTAATTCAAATGGCAGGCATAGCATTTGAGAATCACACCACGTGACAGTGCGGTGTCAGAGACTCTCTGGTAGTCTCTGTGGCACAGAGTGCTGCAGTAGCTCAGGCAGGGGCGGCATCAAGAGGCTGCTGGGGGGCATCCAGAGGCTGCTGGGGGGCATCCAGATGCTGCTGGGGGCATATAGTGGCTGCTGGGGGCATCCAGAGGCTGTTGGGGGGCATCCATAGGCTGCTGGGGGGCATCCAGAGGCTGCTGGGGGCATCCAGAGGCTGCTGGGGGGCATCCAGAGGCTGCTGGGGGGCATCCAGAGGCTGCTGGGGGGGCATCCAGAGGCTGCTGGGGGGCATCCAGAGGCTGCTGGGGGGCATCCAGAGGCTGCTGGGGGGCATCCAGAGGCTGTTGGGGGGCATATAGTGGCTGCTGGGGGGCATCCAGAGGCTGCTGGGGGGCATATAGTGGTTGCTGGGGGGCATCCAGAGGCTGCTGGGGGGCATCCAAAGGCTGCTGGGGGCATCCATAGGCTGCTGGGGGGCATCCATAGGCTGCTGGGGGGCATCCAGAGGCTGTTGGGGGGCATATAGTGGCTGCTGGGGGGCATCCAAAGGCTGCTGGGGGGCATATAGTGGCTGCTGGGGGGCATCCAGAGGCTGCTGGGGGGGCATCCAGAGGCTGCTGGGGGGCATTCAGACAGGGCAGATACTGCATTCTTTGTTGGGTATGTGTACACTGTAAATGCCAAGGCGGTATGGGCTTTCCGTGAATTTGCAACCCTTCATGAAAAATGGGTGGTGTGGGTGGGGTGGGTGAGGTTGGTGGGGTGGGTGGAGGGAGGCTTTTTTTTGGGGGGGGGGGCTAGGGGGCTTTGGGAGGAAGGGGGGGAGGGAGGTTGGTGTTGGGGGCGAGCGGAAGGGGGAGGGATAGTCACCTCCCTTGCAGAGCTTTCGGACCTCTCTTTTTCCGTTGCTGTGCGCAGCCAACGATAACGACAGCTGCCTCCACATACTTATTCACACCAACAGCTAAGTTTGTGATGTCACAATAGCATGCCAGGCTGATGAATTTTTCTCTGTTGCGGGTAGAAATCTGCTGGAGGAAAGTTCTTCCCCCCAGATCCTGAACTTTGCAAGAAATGGATAGTTGCCGTAATGCTCAATTCTCTTCGATTTTGTCAGCAAGGGAGATAACTCCAGCAAACAGAGAACTCGCATTGTGCATTTCGTGTTGATCACTCACCTGTCAATGTGTTCAGATTTGCGTCCAGACAATTTTCCATTCTTCTCCTTCAAAGTATGTTCGATTCAGACCCATGATCTCACAAGGCCGACAGATGCCAACAGCTCCGCTGCCATGCAATTCTAATATTTTACTCGATTAAGAAAGCTGAACTATCCCTGTGATTTTAGGGTTCAGATCCATTGATGAAAGCCTGGGTGGGCTATTTTTACATCTGGAGGAAGACCATGCAACTTTCATTGTGCGCAAAATTGCTTATGATTGCTTAGCACCGACCACTTTGTCATCATTCTGAATCTGCCTTCCTAGTAAAGGAATAGTCCAGCGGTCAATGTCACTGCAAACAGAGGACGTTCATTTTCAGTGGTCATTGATTGCATCAAGATGAGCTTGAAGCCAATTAAACTGCTCGCTCTGTGTAAACTTTGCTTGATAACATATCATTATCTGCACATTTGAAAATCACATATCTTCACAAATGTCCATTTCCAAATACACACGTATTGAGAAACAAATAAATAATCCTCCACTGCACGTTTCACAATAAATTTAGGGCCGTTGTGAGGCACCATGGCAGAGTGGTCAGCGCGCTTGACCTGCAGTCACTAGCGGCTAGTGGGTGCAAGCGTTCGAAGCTGTGCAAATTCTAGGGTTGCATTCTTGAGCAAGGTGCTTTACCTGCATTGCTTCACCCAACGCAGGAGTAAAACGGGTACCTGTGCGGGCTGAGCTGGAAAATTGTGAAAGCTAACTCTGATGCGTTCATTCGCAGCCTGGTTGCATGCCCGCCAGAGAGTTCAGATGGTGATGGAGTGATAAAAAGAGATAGCCCGATAACCAGGGGGTAAATGTGTCCGGTTTGAGCCCCCAGCAATGGATGGAGAAGACGCAGGATAAAAAAGAGCACCTTTACCTTAGTCCATGACACTTAGTGATGATATTTCATCGGAGGATCGCCACTGGTATCGGAGCTACTGGGTTTGGGGGAAAGGGTCACATTTGCCCGTTCACACATTGACTGGCTGGCTGGAGCTGTACGGCGGATCAGCTTCTGTGGGCTAGGTAAGGCCATTGACCACAACAATCACTGGCGCTGGTTAGCGTAATAGCAAGTCAAGACTCAGCATTTCCTGAGTTAATCGTCTCGTATGAATCGCGTGCAGAGATGCAGCGTAACTATGCTCATCCTAAACCTACAGGGGATTCACATAGAGGCATTACATAAACAGTGGACTGAAATGCTTTAAGATGTTTCTCTCCGAATTCACCACTCGCATCAGTTGATGCCAAATGACACGAGGCGTCGTCCTCTATCAGTAGTGGTCATTGTGATCAGTCACCCACTTGCTCACTGACTTGCCATTGAACAGTGGTGCAACTGCGTCTTCGTCCACTCTGATCCTAAAGACAGTTCTTAACTGGCCGAGCACTGCGCTCACGAGGCAGGTTTGAAGGACATGCTCTAGGAACACTTCGAACCTTTTCTCTAGCAGGGCGCACAAGCCAGCAGTTATTTTCCTTGGCTCCAGCGCAAAACGCTCCTTTTGAGGGTTACTGACGCACATAATAGGACACCGTCACTAAATAACAGTATCGATTTCTCAAAGCGTTGTGTAGAAGACATCGATAGTGCATTCAAATAGTTATATCAATCAAACTGAGATGCGAGTGAAGTCGAATCCAGCGAAAAGTCATACCATAGAGATAAACGATACCATGCAGCTTTTCAAGTACCTGTGTGGTTCGGGCCGACAGACGGACAGGCAGGCAGGCAGACAGGCAGAGCAGACAGGCAGACAGGCTGACAGACAGACACATAGACAACCTAGGACCCCCCCCCCCCCCCCACCCGGCAGTGACGTGCGTATCAATACAGTATAATTCTGGGGTCGTCTGAACTACTTGACTCCGAACAAGTTTGCAGGCGATCTTATCGTTCTCTCCGGACATGTTCGTGTACAATTGGTTCGACTGGTTAAGAACCGCCTGAACGGGGAAATGGAGCAGTCATAAGTCATCTTTGTGGATGTCCGTCTAGCATAGGACTCCATCAACCGCACACGTGAATTGGACTCGACAGAAGCCATCCGTGCTCCCTGCCCAAGTTCCATGACAGATCAGGGAAATCTGATTATCGACTCGGACGTAGTTGGAGCTTCCTTACATCTGGTAATGAGTGCAGAAACTCTGGACATGAATTATTTGGACACCACTCTTTTCCTCTTCGTCGCAGCAAGAGCAGAATTCAGGCATCGCATTTAAGGAGAGTTCCTGGAGATGAAAAGCCAAGGATGTGGTGAAAATCACGAGATCAAAGCCCGGGTTTCCTTCGAGAGCGCAAAGATCGGCCGAGATTATTCACTGAATTGGTGGTACTCGTGAGCCTTCAGAAGCCGTCATGATCAGTTGCAAGGTAGGAGGGGATGCAAAGTTGCATGATTGTTTTATCAAGCAGTCACGTTTGCACATCAAGTGTTGGCTGACAGGATTAGTAAGGCACTGATCGCGATTAATGAGTAATCGGCCCACGACACAACACTAATGGCCGCAATAATGCACTGTCTTAATTAATCATGGTGTCTCGTACAGCTCCAGCAGACAACCTGCAGATTAAAGTGGGTGAACACACACACACACACAAACACACACACACACACACTCACAAACACACACACACACAAACACACACACACATACACACACACATACACACACACACACACACACACACACACACACACACACACACACACACACACACACACACACACACAAACACACGAACATGCAGATATGCAGATGGACAGACAAGAAGGACGACTAGGCAGGTGGCCAGGCCGACATTCAGACAAACACCAGACTGACAGACGAGGACGCAGATGGCTGAGAGAGAGAGAGAGAGAGAGAGAGAGAGAGAGAGAGAGAGAGAGAGAGAGAGAGGGAGGGAGAGAGAGCGTACATGTGTGTATGCCCGCGCGCGCGCGTGTGTGTGTGTATGAGTGTGTATATGAGTGTGTGTATGAGTGTGTGTATGTGTGTGTATGAGTGTGTGTGTGTATGTGTGTGTATGTGTTTATGAGCGCGTATGTGCACGTGTGTGTCCTTGTCTATCGGTATGTATATCTGTCTCTCTATGAATGGGCTGGTTTTCACCTTCAAAACGCTGGACCCCTTCACCTGCCACTTTGGTTTGTGGTTTACTCGAGTTTGACACGTGCTTACTGGTTTGTGGTTTACTCGAGATTGACATGTGCTTACTGGCTTGTGGTTTACTAGAGTTTGACACGTGCTTACTGGCTAAACTGTTCGGGAAAAGCTGCTTTCACTGGGGAGTTGCTGCAGAAAAGTACATGTTGTGGGTGCACCGCATGCCAGAGGCTCCCGTGAGGGGGAGATCTGGCCACAGCAAGGGGGCACTAATTATATAATGCCATACCCCCAGGTGACCTCCATATGGCGGGAAAGTGGGTGGATGGTGGGAAGGAACCGGTTGGGGGGATGTTAGGGGAGGAGGATAATGGGCGGGGGTTGGGTGTGGGTGTGGGTAGGGTGGGGGTGACAGGGTGTATGTTGATTCTGGATGGATGGGTTTTGGGGGGTATGGCGTGGAGATAGAGAATAGGGAGATCTCACAACATGGGGTTATTCAAGCAATTAGCAAGAGACGACTGATCAGATGGCAAATTGACAGATACCGCTCATACAGCTGTATTCTGAACTTAATAATACGGATGGGTGAAGTTGAAGGGTGAATGGGGACACAATGCAAGAAGCGAGCTGGGGGGGAGGGGGAGTAGTTCATAGAGAGGTGCTGTTGGACCACTCAAAGGCACCTAGGTATCATGGATGAATAAATGTGGCATCTCTAGATTTCTCCCTATCCTTTACCCCCCCCCCCCCCCACCCCCCCGAATCTCCTTTCTCCTCCACCCTCCTACCTACAGCACAAAAGGGTGAGGAAAACACTTGTAAATATTTCCGCCACATGTTTACTTTGGACGCTCGCATGTGTGACAAATGTCCTATTTTGTGACTGCATGCATACTTCCGAGCATCTTGCAGAGCGATTTTAGAAATGCCAGTCGAATACAACTGCAAATACTCTTGAATGGACGGGAAATTGTTATAGACGCAAATCAATGAAATAGGAAAGATAATTCATCGGGAAGCATGTTGCAGATGAAACACGAGCTTTAGCCACATCATGGGTAATGTATAACAGTTTGGACATATTCAGATGCCAGTACATTAAATTCCTTATAAAATGACATCACTTACCACATAACTATTTATTCTGGAGTTACTCTTCGCCAAAGATAACTTGTTGTAAAAGGTCAGTTTTTCACAATGAGGCACCAAAGGATCAGGGCCCGTATTCACAACGGCGATTTATCTTTTTAACACTCGATTTATCCCCTAGCCCCGCGTTATCTTAATCGGTTAGATAAGGTACGCTCGTCAGAGGATCCTAGGTTGCGCTTTGCTATATATACTGGTTTCCAGCCAAGGGAGAGCGGAACAGGCAGTTGGAATCGTCTGAGTTTAGAGATAAATCGGAGTTAAAATAAATCGCCGATAAATCGCCGTTGTGAATACGGGCCCAGCGGTTATATCTGAAGCAAAAAAGCTATTTATAGTTTGCAGGTTTCGGAGCCCCCTCTCCGGAGCACCGCCTTCTCTTAAACAATATCCAGAAGAAAACTGTCTGACAGATTTCCTGAAAGAACACAGGTATATTGCGCAGTCTTGGTTGTTTTATGGCTGCAAGTTAGGTTGCGCAACTAAAGAAACACAACACCTTTCCATGTCGCTTTGACTCCGAATTTGGAGAAGAGAAATAGCTGTACATATATTCTTCAATAGAGTCATAAAATTGCAAATGGACAACATTTGACCTCTACTTTGATTTTCTGCAGTGTATCTCAAAATCTGCACGCGTGCAATACAATACAAAACAAATACAATACAGATGTGCAATGCACACTACGTGGTGACGGGTCACGAATGAGAAACTCGATGTCTGGCGCAACTTGTTCACTACAGCAGAGGCAAATGACAGCAGGCAAAACCACTCTCCCTGTTTTGACCCGCTCGATGGCGCGACCTCAAACATCCCTGGCAAAACACTCTCGGGATGGGAGGCAAGGGGGCGATTTTCTGTCGAAGCAAATTCCGCGCGCGGAGGGCAGCTGTTTGCATTTCTGATTGAATCCTGTCTGTGGAGCACGGTCAACAGCAGCGAACGTTTGCTCTGCAGACACTTGCTGCAGGATGCCGTCAAAGAGCTTGCCTGGCTTCTGCTAGGATATCGTTACTGAGACAACCTCTCCACCTCCTGCTCGTGGCCAGCTCTGGCTCAGTCGCCTAGTGCCTGATGGTGCACGCTGGTGATGTGACGCAGTCGCCCATACAGGGAATCGATGGATCGCCGTTGGGTTTCGAGGCAGACACTTCCTCCTCAGACATCGCCGCCGGAATAAGAACGGAATCCCCCAGACTCCCAATTAGTAGATTGACTGTCAGGAAAGAACTTACCATTCTTTCGTTCCAGAGCAATGTGGAATGTTTTGTGTCGTGGTGCGTTTGGCTTGGTTGTGAGCAAATTCACGTGGCGCACATGTTTTTGAGATTTGTTATGCAAACATGAATAAGTTAAAAGTGCAAAACTCTGGAGATAACGAGTACTTTGGCGAGTCTTGACGCATGTAAATTGATTGGTCAATCCCGAGATTTAGCGTTTCATCCGCTCGTGTTACGTTGTCGGGTAAAAACGAGCTGCATGTACAAAAAATAGGAACGCGAATAAAAATGTGCACATTTTGGTTCGATATTTTTTCAGCAGGCAGAACACATTAATCTGTCAACTTGTCATGTTTCCACCCGTTGGGCCTGAGGCGAAATATGCGTTAATTGCAGCAAAAATTCAAATCGAAGTGCACTGATAAAATAGTCCGGAACGAACTAGCTGAAAGAAAGAATTCACCGGAGGAACTGAGATGGAGGCTGGGGATGAAGTTGAAGAGTAATTCTGAGGAACTCTACAGGTAAGTTGAGTCACGTTTACTTTGCTTGATTATTATTGAATCATATACTGTAAAACAAATTATGAGGTTTATACTTTGATGAGATCGTGTTCATCTTCAGGTAGCACCCTAGGTACAACAGAGCATGCTCTCTCTCTCTCTCTCTCTCTCTCTCTCTCTCTCTCTTTCTGACTCTCTCTTTCTGACTCTCTCTTTGTGTCTCTCTCTTTGTGTCTCTCTCTCTCTGTGTCTCCCTCGCTCTTTCTGTCTGTCTCTTTCTTTTTTTTTCTCTCTCTCTCGCTGTCTCCTCTCTGTCGCTCTCTCTGTGTCGCTCTCTCTCTCTCTCTGTCTGTCTCTCTCTTTCTGTCTCTCTCTCACACACACGCACACACACACACACGCACGCGAGCACGCTCACGTACACTCACATACACTAAGGTACGCACGCGCACACACGCGGACACACAGACACACACACACACGTGTCGTTTCTTCTCCAATACACTTCAAAGTAATGTAATGGAATCTTTCCTTAAACAAAACCAAAACGATTGTTTCAAGCCTGGAAGCAGAAACATTGTGTTAAGTAGACATCGTTACTGCCTCAACATTACTTAATGCTATTTTATAAAATCTTTCCATGTGGACGAGAGGAAGTAGAATATTTTAGACAGAGAAAGATCGTAATATAAAATTGTTTGGATGGCCAAAAATCCAAACAATACATCCCACAGAGAAAAAAGTGTCCATGAAACGTTATGCATCAACATTCCAATGCATGACATGCTTGTTCTACTTTTACATCCACCATCTGTTTCCGTTTCTCCACGGGCCGAGATCTTTCTTTTGTATGTATTGTCTGGCACAGGCAAAAGGCGATGCAGCTGTATCTGAAAAACGTGAATCCCTGTAGATGGTATGAGGGAGGGCTGGGAATGGAAGGATGCAATGAGAGTAGATCTTGCCATGTGTTACAACATTATGTATCTCGGAGTGCACTGGGAGAATTTGCCAGAGTAATCCAGCACGTACAAGCTTATTTTTCACAAAAACTCAAATTCATGATGCGTGTCCTTCACTGCCGTGTCAAGTTTTCCCAAAGCGCCTTTCTGCCTGTACACGTTTTCAGCTTTTTCTGAAAGAGCGTCTGCCTGCCTTTGCCTGCCTTTCGTCAACAGTAAACATCGTGTCTGAAGGAATGGACGGACGGATGGATTGATGGATGAATGGATAGATGGAAGGGTTGATGAGCGGATAGGTGGATGGACGGATGGATGACAGGACTGATGGAGGGATAGAGGGATTGATGGATATATACATGGATGGATGGATGCATTGATGGATGGGTGGATGGATGCATGTATGGATGGATGCATTAATGGGTGAATGGATGAATTGGTGGGTGGATGGATGGGTGGGTTGATGGATGGATGAATGCATTGATGGGTGAATTGATGGATGGGTGGGCGGGTGAATGGGTGAATGGGTGAGTGGATGGATGGATGCATTAATGGGTGAATGGATGGATGGATGGGTGGGTGGGTAGATAGATGGATGGATGTATAGATGGATGGATAGATAGATGGATGGATGGATGCATGGATGATGGATGCATGGATGGATGCATGGATGGATGGATGGATTAGGCTTAACTGCCCATCAACCTTTGTAGAGTCTTACAAGACCGTCGCCTTCCCATATCATATCACTTGTGCTGGTCTGAGTATGGCCCAGTCCAGCTTCCGTTTCTCGTGTCATTGTCCTTTTACGAATGTGACAGGCAGTCCTGCATAGTCTCCTCTTACCCGGCACACAGGACGCTGACTGTTTCCAGACGTAACCCGACGGAGCGTTTGGCGAGAGAGAACTGACTTGCTGCCCTCCTGAGCCGCACACCCAATGTTTAGGAGAGGTGAAGAGTTCCGTGACCAGGGTTCTCCATTCCGGGTATGCGTGCCGAAGCGTTTTGGTAGGAAGTGTCCGATTGGCCAGTCGGGTACATCGCCTGCTTGCAATGGAGCTTAACTGTTCTGTCACGTGGTATCAGATGCATTGATTCGCAATAATGCCCGGTAGAAATTTTCTCGCATACCTGCCCCCGGTGAGTTCGGGTTCAAAATGGACCAATCGCGTCTCCCTACGCGATTCGTAAGAGGGGAAAACTAGGGACATCGTAACTTGATTTGCGCTTACTTAAAACTGTTCAAGGGATGTCCGTGCTCGATGGCCTTACATGGCCTACAAGGTTTATTAGGTGTAAAATGCCATTCATCCATCCATCCATCCATCCATCCATCCATCCATGCATCCATGCATCCATGCATGTAGTATTTTCGTGCTTAAGGGCTCAGTTACACCTAAACCAGGGGTCAGTTTTGTGTCCACTACCACAACAGCTAAATACTGATGGATTGTGTTCAAACTTGGCCTATGGAAAGGTTATTAGTTGTACTTCTGTATTATATACAGTTTTAAGCAATAAAATGTTTGCAAAGATATGATAAATTAATTAAATTAAAAAATTAAACGGAACGCGCCGAATGAACGGTAAGGTCATATTGGAAAAAAATATCTTCACACACAGTCAACTGAACAGAAAAAAACTCTACAAATCTACAGACAAGACTTGTATCTGGCTTGTGAACCTAAAATACAGTTGCTGCTGGGTAATTTTATCAATTTAGTGATGGGGCCGATCCGACACTTTTTAAAACAAAAAATCAATTGATGCACATCCCTCTAATTAAAAAAGTAGAGTACACAGACTTAAAATTGAGGATCACAAGCCAGCCCTATGTGTTAGTAGAATACACACAAAGTGTTAGGTCAATATCTTAAAAAAACAAAAAGTTATGCTGTCCAAAGCGGTCGAATAGTGTATTTTTCGGACAAAAAAGTGGCCATCAAAATCCATGGTGACGGCAAAAAAACACAAATCTACTTACTTGGGCTGGCCTCTGCTTGTTTAATATCCACCTGCCATGTAAGGAACTCCCTCCACTGCAACCAGTTCTTCTTCGGAAGAGGATGTTTGCAGGGAGCATACATTATGTCCCTTGAATAGGGAGTAGCTTATTATTTTTTTGCGAATGCTGTCAGCCTGAAAATCGACAGTTGGGGGAGAAAATGGCGTCTGTAGCGTTCAGACCCCTCTCACTTAAAATGTTTTATAAAAAAGTTTATATTTATTTAAAAAAGGAAGACTGTGTGTGAAAATATATTCATTTTGCTACATAAAACACTCAAAGACTAAGTAAAACAAAAATAAGTGATTTTTTTTTCAAAATTTCAGGTGTAACTGAGCCCTTAATGGCCTTACATAGCCTACAAAGGCTGATAGGCCGTAAAACTCTACCTATCATCATCCCAGGGTACATCTATTCAAATCATCTTATCAAATTATCAAATTGTGCCTTTGAATTTATATATACTGCCTTGATGGGCTTGATGTCTTATGCAAATTTAAACACAGGAGGTATCTCCTGGTGGCACATTCGTGTCAGCGCTGCTTGGGGCCGGCTGTGCCATTCTAATTCTGTGAACCCGAGTCACGTGACTCTGGCGCAGTTCGCAATGAAT
>JAWQFJ010024925.1:40000-54417 GCA_034096865.1 Theodoxus fluviatilis
CTTCCTCATCCTAATATGTAGCTCTACAGTCGTCTCTCTCATCCTAATATGTAGCTCTGCAGTCGGTCCATCAGCAGTGACACAATTGCATTTGTTTTTAATACAGGAAATCAATGTGCTTTCTCACCAAAGGTTTCATTTGGGTTGTCTGTCGTAAGGCAATATCTCATGAACGAGACATCAATTTCAATGTAATGGACTTCCTGATTAAACGTCCAACAGAATGAAGAGAAACGAGATGAAGTAGCAGAACAGATAATTGAAAGAGAAATGAGATAAAAGGAGGAGAAGGAAGAGGAAGTCGAGGAGGAGGAGAAGGGAAGAAGATAGAGAGAGGGGAGGTAAGGAGGGTGGAAGGAAGAAAGAAAAACACAACGCACTGATGGAGAGACACAGACAAGCAGACAAGCAGGCAGGCAGGCAGGCAAGCAGGCAGGCAGGCAGGCAGGCAGGCAAGCGGGCAGACAGAAACATAAACCCAGACCGACACACAAACACACAGACCAACAGACAAACACACAGACAGAAACACACAGACAAACACACACACAGACAGAAGCACACACATATAGACAGCAACACACACATATACACACATATATCCACAGACATATAGACAGACATATAGACAGACACGCGCGCAAGCAGGCAGACACAAACGCAGGAAACGCACACACAAACACAAGCAGGCAGGCAGGCAGGCAGGCAGGCACACACACACACACACACACACACACACTCATGCACGCACGCACGCACGTATGCACACACACACATTCACACACAGAGACACGAGAGAGAGAGAGAGAGAGAGAGAGAGAGAGAGAGAGACAGAGAGAGACAGAGACAGACACACACACACAGACAGAGGCAGACACACACACAGACAGACAGACAGACAGACAGACAGACAGACAGACAGACAGACTGACTGACAGACAGACAGACAGTCAGACAGACAGACAGACAGACAGACAGACAGACAGACAGACAGACAGACAGACAGACACACAGACAGACCGACACACAGACAGACAGACCGACACACAGACAGACCGATACACAGACAGACCGACACACAGACAGACCGACACACAGACAGACCGACACACAGACAGACAGACAGACAGACCCATAGACAGACAGACCGACAGACAGACAGACACACAGACAGACACACTGACAGACACACAGACAGACACACTCACAGACACACAGACAGACACACAGACAGACACACTGACAGACACACAGACAGACACACAGACAGACACACTGACAGACACACAGACAGACACACTGACAGACACACAGACAGACACACAGACAGACACACTGACAGACACACAGACTGACACACTGACAGACACACTGACAGACACACAGACAGACACACTGACAGACACACAGACAGACGCACAAACAGACACACTGACAGACACACAGACAGACACACTGACAGACACACAGACACGCAGACTGACACATTAAGAAAAGAGCAAAATCAAGCAAAATAAGAACAAGTCATGGCAAAGCAAGGCATAAGGCGAGGCAAGACACACACAACAAGACATATGATGACAATGCAAAGAAAGGCTAGCTAGTCGCAAACGATGCACCACAAAAATTAAGGCATGGCATAGACAGACACGGCAAGACAAAGCAAAGCATCGAGCGGAAAGGAAGGCAGAGATAGAGAGAGAATAGGAAGACAAAGAATAGGAAAGGTAGAACAAGGGTAAGGACTGGCTGGGATGGGTTAGTGGGAAATCTATTACTGCACCCTATTCCTTTGCACAGTTTCCAATCTAATGTAATTTATCAATACTCCTACAGGGCTGTCCTCTTTCCCCCCTGCTGATATTCATTTTTGGGTGAGATGTTTCACGGGGTGAGGGAGATGTCCTGTTTTTGTCTACGACCGTGTCCTGGTGACTTACACTCTATTCTTCTTTTGCTTGCCCCAGCTCACCATAAACCTCCCCAAGAGACGCACTCGCCCGTCCAAGAATCAAGGGAAATATTCGTCTGTGGCAATAATCACTGTCTGGTGACTATTGATTCCTTCTAATCAAGGAAGAGGTCCATGGCTAAGTTTTCTTTGGCTTGACCTGGGGTAGAGGGCTGCCCTGGACCAGGCGAGCTTTCTCTCGCAATAACATCCTCTGAATTCTCTGGTGTTGCTCCAGTATAAAGAGAAGAGAATGGAGATTACACGTTGCATAGGAGGACAGTAAGGGGTCAACTTGATTTGGACTTTAGTATTGTGTTTATCTATGTAGAGGAAGTGGATGAGGCTGTACTTTGTCTGAGGGTGTGTTTTCTGAGATATCAGGACTCATCGACCTGTGTTGGTTTCATCTCCTTTCCCTGCTTCAGTTTTCTCTTCTCCCTCATTTGATGCCTTTTTCATCGGCTGTTTCCCCTCTCATTTCGATTCATTCATCCATGTGACACCAGAATCATGGTTTTTTGCAACTGTTTTCTCTTTCCTTTTATCTAATTCATTTTTTCAATCGATATGGATGGATGGAATACTCATCAAATATAAAATTGCATGCCTATCCTTTAGTGCATTCACACATACAGGACCCGCGTACCTCACAGACATGATTCAGACATACACACCAAACAGGACACTCCGCTCCTCAGCAGACACCTCTATTCTCTGCACTCCAAGAGTCAACACCAAATCTTTTGGCGAACGCTCTTTTTTTCTGCTCCCCTCGTCTGGAACTCTCTCCCTGTCAGCCTTCGTTAATCTGCCTCGCCTGACTCTTTCCACACAGGCCTGAAAACGCACCTCTTCTCAGTTTCATATACATAATACTTCCCTCCCCCCCCCTTTTGGACTGGGCTTCGGTAACTATTCTATGCCTGTACGCTCACTGCAACTCATGTGCTAGTTTTGGGTGTCCACATACATGTTTTATGTACCGTCTTGCAACTCTGTATGGACTTGCATTGATTATTGTTTGTTTGCGTGCTGATGTGCATTCCGCGGATCATGTTTATGTACTCTGTTTTATGTGTATAGCTATATGGTTAATCCTGTTCGATATTGTTTCTGTTTCCGCTGTGTATGCTGACTGTGTGCTGTCATATATGTTGATGATATGATTCATGTCTTCCATGCTCCCTTCGTATGTCGTTATATTGTTCGCCCTGCATCGGGTATTGTTTGCCTGTGTGCTACTGCCATGTTCGTTGCTAGTTGCTCGTGTATATCGTGCTTTGTGTGTATGACTTCCTTGTTTAAGCCACATCGTCTTGTACGGAGTGTTCTCTTTCTGCGTATTTCTGCCATATGCGATGGGCTTTCATCTTTGCCGTGCTTTATATGGGGGCCCGTGGTTGATCCTGTTATTGTTTGGCTTGGGTGTTGATGCCATGTACGTGTGCCGTGTCTTATTGGTTTACTGGTTTCGTCAAGTTGTTGCTGTGTTGTGTTGCTTTGGGCTTGGCCTACCTGCGTGCTTATACATTGTATGTGTACTGTGCTTGAGTTTGCTTTGCTTGTGTTTGGCATTATTTATATGTTTCATGTTTTTCGCACCTGTAAAGCGCTTTGATCATGTATATGAAATGCGCTGTATAAATAAACTTTATTATTATTATGATACTATGGCCTCTCAGCCTTGTAGGCTATTTAAGGCAAATATGCACGAAAATCATTAGAATAGTTTAGAGTAAACGCAAATCAAGTCACGATTTCCCTAGTTATTCGCCTCTTATGAATCGCGTAGGGAGACACGAGGGGTTTGTTCTTATCCCCACCCACAGGGAGCTTGTAACCGGGAATCTTTTCTGTCATCACATTTTCTACGTGAAATTACACACGTCTGGATTTCCTTTTACACCTGCACGAAATGTTCATATTTCAAGGTTTTCTCTCGTATCATACATTTCCTCATCCAGTGCAACATTGTCTTTCCGAATCCTGAGCAACTGTGTTTGACGTCATTAGGGCCACTTTCTTCTGTTTCCCATCAGCACAAAAAGTTGTGGGATCTGCCTTTTAAAAATTTGCAGGAGGATACCTTTAAAGATTGCCTTTGTTTTTCAAAATGTGTAAAAATAATTTCCTAAATCTTTGAAGTTTTTCTTTTGTCACAGGAAAAACCAACTGCTGGAAAGGAGTTCGGAGGCTATTTATTCATGTTTCCTATTACATTTCGCCCACGGTGACAGATGGAGGGGGAAAAGAGCTTGTATAATTCTGATTGAAGCGGACTTTTGGGATTAGCACCGACGACTTTCATATTATGCTCTACAAAACATCTAAGGTGCCTCAGTACTATCCATTGGGAGGGTTTTTTTCTCAAAGACTGCGCCATATTCAGCTATTTATTTGAAGAGTTTCTAGGTCTTCCTCATTCTTTTGTTTCGTGAGAAGATGGAAATATAATCGTAGAAAAGAATGTTTGAGACAATAAAGAAGGACGCATTGGGTTTATCCTTATTGGATATGCTTCATTGTGTGCAGAGTTAAGAAACAATGTAGGTATCGCAGTGAAAGGAATACCTACGTACCGCTTGTCTAAAGTAGTCGGAATATGTCCTATGTGCAGTTTTGTTTTAATCATAGGGTAAATATAAATATTAAAAAATGACAAATGTTCTTTAACGATAGGTCATAAATGTTGCTATGCTATCATGTGATGACATATATCCTTGAATTCCTCGTCTCCTATCTGAAAGCGTTCTCCTACCATAATTCTTTCTAATCAGTTTCTCTTTATTTCCTGATCGGTTTGCTCTCCATACCCTCATTTAATATTCAAACTTATGATGGCAATATCAAGTTTTTGATTGAGATGTATCTCTTTCCTAACTTGGTTTTAAAAGATTAATTTTGCCCGTGAGTATTATCCTCAGCGATGGGTTTAGTCCCATTACTCACTAGTGGCTGTATAGGCTAATGCTAGGGCGTTGATTTCTCCAAAAGAATCTGCACGTATTCAGGGAGAGACAAGGACATATCACCTTTAGTGAGGCAGCCATATTTACCGTTTGTCTAGCTGTCTAGACAACCGTCAGCCCATACCGGCAGCCTTTAGTTTGATAAATAGCAGCAGCAACTGCTAGAACCAATGACTTTGGAACTATGTAGGCCTGCTCCAGTATCTCGGCCATGAGCAGCCCCCTACTACTCCCCCCTCCCCCCTACACCCTCCATCCCCCCCAGCCCACCCTCACCCCATCCCCGAGAATCTGAGTTCTATGCGTTTTCTACACTCGCAGCCTTCCTCCAGGCATGAGACTTACTCGTATGAACATGTGTCACAGCCCTCTCAAAATCGGAGCCTGCAAATAAACTGAATAAGAATGTTTAAAATATGACAAACATTAGTGAACTTAATGGCCTGATCTATTCACAGTTTATACACATACTCCAAGCTCTCAGCGTGACCCAAGTCCCACTTCCACTTTCTGTACATGCTGTATAAACATTAATAGAGCCCAGACTCTCAGTATGACCCAATTCCCACTTCCACTTTCTGTACATACTGTATAAACATTAACAGAGCCCAGACTCTCAGTATGACCCAAGTCCCACTTCCACTTTCTGTACATGCTGTATAAACATTAACAGATTCCAAACTCTCGGCGTGACCCACGTCTCACTTCCCTCTAGACTCTCCAACCCCATACTGGAATTTCAACTCCACACAGAACTCAAGCTCTCACAAAATTATTTTTAACAAATCAAAGCCCAAGCTCTTAAGCAGGATTCACTCCCACTTACAGGGGACAGCATCAATCCCCTACCGGAGTTTTCACTTCATTTGCTGGAACCTACAAATAAAAAGACAACTCATCATATTTAACTGGACAAACTATGTTTTTCTTTCGAATACGAACGTGAACACTTAACAACAGCACTTATCCTTCACGTGGTTCCAGGACAACCCATAAATAACGAAACAGTGGCCGCACTCAGTCGTTTATAGTAAGTATGATATGGTTATCTTCATGCAGCACAACTCCCTGCACATTTTCGTGCCCACTGCACAAATATACTGTGTTTGCAGACTATAAAAATAATTCATATCATGCACACACACACACACGTACACACACACACACAAACACACACACACACACACACACACACACACACACACACTCACTCACGCACGCACACGCACAACATAATGCTTGATTGTCGCCTGCAGTACGTGACAACATGTATGTATTTCTGCTTACAATGCGAAACTTTTACAGTATTCAGGTTTCTCGAGGTGCCTGCAAAGTTTTTTTCAGCTACCAAAAACAGACAAGAGTTTAAGCCCTTTTGAAATCCGTTAGTAAATAGATTTTTCTCTCAAATCTTGGGACAAAATTTCACAGTTCTCATCCAATGAAAAAGGAAGGTCTGTGGATGTTAGCCTGCCCATTCCAAGATATTGAACTTAGATTCATATTTTTGTTAACAGACCTTACAAGCAGGCAGTCAGTGTACTCTTTGGCAGGCAGTGTGCTCTTCCACCTGTCAAACGCATTTAAGGTCTGATTTATGTTTGTCATTATTGCATTCTGGAGGTAATGCTTTATCACATAGCACGTATTAATCATCACTGATATAGATATTACTATTGTCTGAAAATTACGTGAGTTTAGGAATACCTATGAACCGAATTTCAGTAGGCTAGTGTCTATGACATTGCCATCTGATATTAACAAAATAATACACATTCCAGTGGGGTTTCTTTGATGGAAATTCCCGGTACTGCGACGCTCCGAAATGACGTATGCTGATCGACAGGCAACGTCAGCCAATCCACGTCCCATTCTAGTTCACTGGAGACGTCTTCGCCTACCGGCGAGAGTGTCTTTAACCCAGTTGACTTCACGTAATGGAAGGTTTTCGTCCGAAATATGCATGAGGAGGTCACACGAGAGGCTCGTGGGATAGCCAATCTGCTCATTGACATTCGCCGTTAAAGTAGTCCTAATACTAATTCGCACAAAACTCTGAAATTACTCTTGTTGAGGCAATAAACAAGCGTTTATTCGATAAAATAAAATGTTTGTGTTGAAATGGAAACAAGTTTTGACATCTGAATGATTTCTGTAAAAGGTTGAGAGAAAGATAGTATCAGAACGAACTATTTTGGCGCAGTGCTGTATTGCGAAGGGTCAAGTCTATTACGCATTCATTGCGAACTGTGCCAGAGTCAATACTGACTCGGGTTTACAGAATGCACTGACTCGTGTTCACCGAATGTCCACGTCCATGCTTTGATTGAGCCAAGCTAACTTGTTTGTTTGTTTGTTTGTTTATTTGTTTGTTTGCATATGTTTGCCAGTTACATGTTGAAACATTTCATGGGGGTCGTGTTACCGCTCCTCCAGTCAAGATTTCTGCTGGCGTGATATATTGCAATTATGTCTGCTGCCCGATATTCATATTCAGCCAGACTCCGTCACGTCTCGCCTCTTTTTTCACGACTCTGTACATGTATTCACGGTGCACTATTAAGAGAACGTGATAATTTCTACTCTCAAGAACTGCAGTAGCATTTCTACATCAATAATACTAGTCAACTGTCACGGCACCTCAAATACTACAGCTTCTTGTTATTCTCGTATATACATATATTTGCACACACACACAGAGTGCAGCATTTGCTGGTCTTCTTGGCAAAAATGCAAAAACAGTGGTACCTCCCATTCAAAATGGCAGACTTCGTGACTGAACTAGTTATTTTGAAGAGGATATGTTTTTTGGTAGACTGAGCTGTTGGTTCTTATGTAATTCCATTTTGTGTCTGCCTTGCTGCTGATGAAGTCGTGGCAGCTGCACTTGTGTCATTCTTATGAACATACAAAGGCAACTTTGTGCTGTGGATGGGTTTCAACAATGCACATCTTTGGGTAGTGATTTATGATAGATTGTCCTGGAAAGAAAACACAGGTTTAATGTGAAAAAACTCAAAACCAGACTGCATTGCCTGCATAAACTGATATCTCTCGTAGTAGATTGTTGCTGCAATCATGTTACAAAGTTGTTAAGAGTAGTGTAATGACGCACGCTGTCGTCTGTTGGGGAAGGAACACCAGCACGAGAGACACCACCACATTGAATAAATGCATAAAGAAGGCACAACATATAAGAAAAAAGGCATGTATCTTCATGAGAAATGCAGATTTCCCTCTCCACACAGATTTGCACTGAAGACGCATTTCTCGCAGTCAAAGATTCCGTACCCCAATACACACACACACACACACACACACACACACACACACACACACACACACACATACACACTAGAAATGCAATACCATCTGAACTTCTGGCTTTGCAGTCACACTTTTGTTCGTTTTATACATCCCCCCATTTTTTGCTCTTGCATTGCGAAATTTCCATTGTACATGACCCTTTACCAAATGTCATTTAAACATATATTAAAATTCCACATTTTGGATGAATATAGTAAATATTAGGTGACTGTTTGTGTGCGTGCGCGCGCGCGTGTATACGTGTCTGCGCGCATGTGTGCGTGCATGCGTGTGTATGTGTTTGTGTGTATTTATGTGTATATGTATGTTTATGCTAATGTGTGTGTATCTATATATGTCTCTTTCTGTGTGTCTCTGTGTATGTTTCTCTGTGCATGTCTGTGTCTGTCTGTCAGTCCGCCTGTCTGTCCGTCCGTCTGTCTGTCTGTTCGTCTGTCTGTGTGTCTGTGTGTCTACTGTGTGTCTGTCTGTCTGTCTGTCTGTCTGTCTGTCTGTCTGTCTGTCTGTCTGTCTGTCTGTCTGTTTGCCTGTCTGTCTGTTTGTCTGTCTGTCTGTCTGTCTGTCAGTCAGGGAGTCAGTCAGTCTGTCTGTCTGTCTGTCTGTCTGTCTGTCTATCTGTCTGTCTGTCTGTCTGGTTGTCTGTCTGGTTGTCTGTCTGATATTCCGTCAGTCCATTCGTCTCTCTGTCTCTCCAGCGCGTGATCACGGGGTCAACGATCGTAAATGGTTGAAGTCTAGGATTGGCCGGCTGTATTTTTCCGCCACACGCGTGTGCTGTCACTCCGTTCTGACCTCAGTGCCCTGAGGGACGCCAGGGCAGTGACCGCTGATGTCCGCGTGCTTACCCCCAATGTCCACTTTGCCCTCTCACGCTGACTCCAAGACATGTATGGATCCGGTTGCGTGCGGCTTTGCCTGACGTTCACCCTTCGTCTCCTGCCTTCGCCCCACATTACCCTGCTTGCCGTTCCTCAGTGCTTTGTCTTACATTAACGGAGTTAATTCCTTGTGTTGACTTGATTCCATCTGACAACGTCTCCCTGCTTTGGTGACAACCGCTCCAGCTCTCCCTTTATCTACATTTCTCTGCGTGTATCTCTTTCAACATTTCGGACTATCTTCATCCTCCATTTCCTGTTGTGCCTGTTTCGTCCAATTTTCCTGTTTTTCAACCTCTCGTCTACAAGTGCAGGTCCTAACATGTCTCCATGTGTGTTTTTGTGAGCATGTAGTATATTTACCTCTTCTGTTTTATTCTCTTGCCTACCTGTTTCCCTTCAGAATTCTGTCTCGTTTTCTCTTCTCTCACTCTTTCATTTTGGGGAGGGTGTCCACTATCTTTGCTTTTTGACTGACTGCTCGGCAACATTTCACTCATAGACAGACATACACAGAGTTGCTCACATACAAACATACCCACTCAAATGCACGCACGCACGCACGCACGCACTAACGCGCAGACACACACACACACATACACACACACACACCTACGCTCACACACGGACATGATTACACACACTGATAAACAAAAGGGCTTGCAAGCAAGCGGGAGTATGTTTGCATGCATGCATTTGCATGCGCCAGTTCACTCATGCACATGCACAAGCACTCACGCGTATGAAACCATTCACACACGTGCACACTGACGCACATGCACGCTTGGAAACAACAAACGCCAACACTCGCACAAAATCTCGGTAGCTTTCATCTATGTCAGAAACGTGAGTCTGTAACACATGGACGTTTTTGAAAGAATCTCTCATTGTGCTATTGTTTGCACTGTATAAAAAGTATTCCACACTACCATTATTTTTTGTTTGTTTGTTAATAATTCCCCTCCTCCCCCCTACTCTCTTTGTCTGAGGGGGAGAGGGGGTTAGAGAGAGGGGAATGGAGAGGGATGCAGGTAAGATTGTTATCACTTATCCACCCCATTTGGATGGAGGTAAAAGACTCATTATTACAGAAATCGATATTTGCCTTGCTCCACCTCTAACTAGGTTTAGGTATTATGCTGTTATGGCGTTAAGTAGCCTACAAAGGCTCAATTGCCAAATTTAGATCGATAAAGTAATTCAATCGAAGCTTTCCTATCCATGTTTCGCATCAGTAGTGAAACAGGCTAATTTTTCGGACATGCTCCTTTCATTTCCTCTCATGCCAGACGGGAACAAATCCCTTCTCATCACATTTTGCAGCTGACCGGTTTTATCGGATGGTAAGATCTGGCGGTGAATAAATTCATTGCAGAAGGTCGACAACCCTGGACGAGGTCGGTCAGATTTAGACCCAGGCAGCAGCAGGAATGTCATGTTGACGCATCCGGGATGTGCCTTTTGCATGGCCAGCATGCACCATCCATCTTCTCCGTACCGTACGTCACCAGCATAGACATCCGTCGTCACTACAGATCAATCTATATCTGCGAAGGAGATGCCTCAGGCACTGAATATAGTTATGAAAGTCTGGTTATGCCTTCGTCGTCAATGCATAGTCTTAGACGCTCTAAATGCTTACTTGTACGAGTACTTCGCTCGTTGCCGTGATGTATTGTGATGAACATGTTCTAAACTGTTTAAGGTAGTGTTGGACCTCTCGTCCAGCGGCTCGGACGCTTCTCTTGCAGCTTGCATATGTCTTAGGAGGCTTGCGCTCGTCTGTTGATATCCACTTTTCCCCTCAACTGTCCTTGATTTTGAAGAGATTACAAACCATAACTCTATCCGACGATTGGAACTAAACGTTACAAGGGCTGAGTTATGTCACAGCAGTGTTCCTTTTGCTGTCTGTCAGATGTCCACTTCTCTTCAGATGACTTGTTCCCGACTTGATAATCGTGGTCTCATTGTTTACCTCCATTTCGATTGAGTTAAACTTCCCACCTGGACGACTGGCAATGCGTGGAACAAGAGCTAAGTTACACTTTTACAAAAGTGTTTGTCTTGCTCTACATGGATGTCTTCTCCTCAATGGACTTGTATCTCTCTGTTGGCTCCAAGTTTTATTTTGTTTGCTTTTGTTTTGAAGAGCTTAAACTGTCTATCTCCACTGGACATTTGGCGATAAATGTGACAAGAGCTGAGTTACGTTGTAACAATGCTCCTTCTGCTGTATATCGGGTGTCCTCTTCTCTCCAGGAGACTTGTGTTGTCATTTGACTCCAGTTTCCCCTTGGCTGTTCTGGATTTCGAAGAGGTTAAAATCCCTAACTCTGTCGGACTTCTGCCGATAATATAACACATGAATAGGGTTAAGGTACTTCAAAGAAGTATTAATCTTGCTGTAGGTCGCTTGTCCTCTTATCCTTAGAGATATGTGCCCGTCAATGGACCTCCCGTTTTTCAGCTGTCTGTCCTTGATTTTGAAAAAGCAAAAAACCATATCTGTATCGGACGTCTGACGATGAAAGTAACAAAGACACATAACGTCACCACAGTGTTCCTTTTCCTGTAGGACAGCTGCTCTCTTCTCCTCAGAAGACGCGTGCCTGTCTTTTGACTCTACTTTTCCCGTCGTGTCACCTTGATTGCAATGCAGTTAAACTTACTAACTCTATTGGGCGACTGGGGATGATTGTGACAAGAACTAGGATGCCAAAATAGTGTTTGCCTTGCTGAAAGTGGATGTCTTCTCCGAAGTGAACTTGTGTCAGTCTCTTGTCTCCCGTTTTCTTTTGTCTGTCCTTGTTTCGAAGAGCCTGAACTTCCTAATTCTAATGGAGGTCTGGCGATATGTGTTACAAGGGCTGAGTTACGCCACAAAAACGTTCCTCTTGCTGTAGGTCGAGTGTCCTCTTATCCTTAAAGGACATGTGCCTGAATGTTCAGTGCAATTTGTTTTGGTCGCCTGTCACAAACGTGTTTGTCTTGTTGTAGGTTGGTTGTCCTCTTCTTCTCAGAGGAAGTGTACCAGTCTATTGGCTCACCTTTTTACTCTCATCTGGTGGTGATTTTGAAGAAATGAAAAACCTTATTTATAATGGATCACTGGCATTGCAAACAACAAGGGCTAAGTCACAAACGTGTTCCTTATGCTGCAGGTAGGTTTCTTCTCCTCAGAGAACGTGCTAGTCCATTGAGTGAGCTCAATTTTCCCATAATCTGTTTGTACTTCAGAGAGGTGAAATTTCCTCGTCCCATCACTGAACATTCGTTTTTGTTCCATTCCATTGGGAGAAGAAAACGAGAGTGACATTTTGATAAGATTCATTTGCTGACCGAGGGTTGAGTATCTTTTTCTTTCTTTCTTTCTTTCTTTCTTTCTTTCTTTCTTTCTTTCTTTCTTTCTTTCTTTCTTTCTTTCTTTCTTTCTTTCTTTCTTTCTTTCTTTCTTTCTTTCTTTCTTTCTTTCTTTCTTTCTTTCTTTCTTTCTTTATTGGGGGGGATGAGGGGGGTGAGGGGGGGGGGGGGTGAGTGGGGAAAGATCACATTTTAAGAGGGAAAATTTGACACGAGTCGTAAATATTAGGACGTTTATAAAAAAAGCTTTTTTTGTTTGAGAGTGGCTTATTTATTTCCTGAAACGTTGGAGTTTTCCCTTTCTTTTTTTTCTTCTGGTTTGTTTTTCTGTCAGCTTTTTTGGGGGGGTTTAAACTCCAATGGAAGCACCCGAGGAAATTAAAAGATTCAATTTGCCTTGGGATAAAGACTTACTCGTCATGTTTGCTCCAACTACGTGCTAATAATTGGAAGCACTTCACACTGACGTGTAAAAATCTTCCATGAAAGTGAGGAAAATCAGAGTTCATGACAATGTTGTGGTAATAGCATCGATTACGTACCAGAAGAAACATCTTAAAGTGTTTCCTCTTTTCTGGTTATGGTGTTCACTCATCCAAATGTCGTTTACTGAGATCTTCCTTGACAAACAAAAAGATGGCTATAATCCACTGGTCAAGGCATTCATCTTGATTTGCATCCTTGGCCAAGGTTCCTCCTCCACCTCCTCCTCCTCCTTCTTCTTCTCCTCCTCCTCCTCCTCCTCCTCCTCCTCCTCCTCCTCCTCCTCCTCCTCCTCCTCCTCCTCCTCCTCCTCCTCCTCCTCCTCCTCCTCCTCCTCCTCCTCCTCCTCCTCCTCCTCCTCCTCCTCTCCTCTTTCCTCCTCCTCCTCCCTCCTCCTCCTCCTCCTCCTCCTCCTCCTCCTCCTCCTCCTCCTCCTTCTCCTCCTCCACCTCTTCCTCCTCCTCCTCCTCCTCCTCCTCCTCCTCCTCCTCCTCCTCCTCCTCCTCCTCCTCCTCCTCCTCCTCCTCCTCCTCCTCCTCCTCCTCCTCCTCCTCCTCCTTCTCCTCCTCCTCCTCCTCCTCTTCCTCCTCCTCCTGCTCCTCCTCCTCCTCTTCCTCCTCATCCTGCCCCTCCTCCTCCTTCTCCTCCTCCTCCTCCTCCTCCTCCTCCTCCTCCTCCTCCTCCTCCTCCTCCTCCTCCTCCTCCTCCTCCTCCAGCCCCTCCTCCTCCAGCCTCTCCCCCCAGTACTCCTACTTCTACTCCTCTCCCTACTCCTACTTCTCGTCGTCGTCATTATCAACATCCTGAATGATTGTGATATCATATGTTGGATATGTCATTGGAATATACTTGTTCACAGACTTGAAATGGACAGAAATGTATCATTTTCTTTGATTACATTCAATGTATTTCGTAAACATCTTAGACATGCGCATCTGGAAGGAATACAACGTTCTGTCGGGCAAATGTTTCCAACTCGTCAGTTACAATAACATTTAATTTAACGGCGTGGACGCTTGTTTTACTTATCAGTGAAATAAAGACTTAAAGGACTAGGCTGAGGAATTGTCTTACCGTAATGAAGGATTTTACCCCCTTTGATGGAAATGAAGAATATTCAGTAAATTTAAGATATCAACTGGTATCTGTGAATTACAGAGCCTTGATGGGAATGTGACAATAATACATCATGACCCTCATAACCAGTTTGTATGTCAAATATTGATGCCTATGAAGGGATTGGAATGTGACAATAATACATCACGATCCTCATAACCAGTTTCATTCAGCGTGGCTGAGACTAGTGAATATAGTCTCAGCAACAGGTTGGTCACGTGATAGCCTAAATTCTTCCATAACATGCATACCACCGTTCTGAACAGCCACGCTGAATGCCATATCACATCGTGAGTGTATTCCTCCGCTTGTTGTGATACACTCCAT
>JAWQFJ010024926.1:0-2500 GCA_034096865.1 Theodoxus fluviatilis
TCATTGGATTTGCTAACTATGAAAGACAACATTTTATCGCGATCTTGAGTTCACCTTGTGACAGCTATTTCCGTCTTGTTTCGAGGCTAACTGAATAAATGAGTTATGGATTACAAGACAGGATAGTAACACAAATCTACATTTCTGCATGCAAAACATGCATAGGTCAGGCCCGAAATATTAGGAACTAATGCAATGTAAATTGTTTCTGTAGAGTTGTCAGAGTGTCCAGGTAAGGCAAGCACTTTGATGTGACACAAATAAACGGCATTCTTTAGATGTCTTCCATTGTCTGTTTATACACTTTTCTTGTATTAGCTGAGTTAGTCAAGTTGTTTAGCGCAATACGGATAAATAAGGGGTTTTCTGGATGGATAGATTGATTGAATCCATAATGTTGACAAATTGCAATTGAAAGTGTCATCGTTTTCCTTTTAATGGTCTCGACTTTGCCATTAACGCCAATACACTCTAGGTCACAATAAAATCAGTTAAAGGTCATAACTGGCTGACACCAGAATTCTGATTTAAGCAAACTGCAATAGAAATCAGTAATATAGCGCGAAATGCTCTTTATCCAGCATATGTAAGCCAATATAAAATTATTTGTTTCAGTTAATCTAAAGTTACACTTGTGGCTTTTAGACAGCTCTGTAAGGTAGATGCTTTTTTAATGTATTAGCCAGTTAAAATAAAATTGCAGAATTAATCACATCACAACTGTTATGGAAATTCCAACCTCATGTACTTCACATCGCAATGCTAAATAAAGCCAAGCTGTAATAGAGAAAGGAACTCTAGTCTCAGCTGGTTCATAGAGAAATGTTGATTCTTGCTGGGTAAGTTTAGGTGAGGAGGAATTCTGACCCCAATCATTTCAGACCGAAATGCCAATTTGAGCCAGTCAGTCCGTATCTACCCATGTTTAGAATCTTAGCCAAACTTCATATTCCTTCTGGACCTAAGGTAATAAGTAAGGGCGTGGAAGCGATAATACTTACCCTGAGGTGTTCTTTCAGATTGGCTGCGTCATCCTTGGAGAAGTTGGGCAAGGCAAGTACAGCTGTGACTGCCTCAGGCCTAACCAGTCCTTCCAGTACCTCTATCACTGCTTTCCTGGCCTCGAACAGGCAGCTTACTGCCTTCCCAAGGACATGCATGTGCTTTCTATCTTTCATGGTCTTCACACTCATCAACACAATGCCCAACTTCCTGCTAAGAATCAAAATAATCTTCTCATTCTTGCTTAAATTGGTGTTATGCAGAACAAAGCTTGGCAAATCAGTAGAACGGGTTGAGTTTTGAAGTGTAAATCGGAGGAGATCCTTGACGGCGTATTCAGAGTCTTCCACTGAATCGTGAGAGTTCCGAGACAGAAGGGGAGTTGCTGATTCATTCTCAACTTCTTCACTGTCTGCAGTTGCCCGTTGCTCAGGTGGAACAAGTTTGGGGAAAATGTACACTCTGCCTCGATCATATAGACTTTCAAACCTGTAGCTCAAATCGTCCTTCTGAAAATGAATTGTCATCATCATCATCATCATCATCATCATCATCATCATCATCATCATCATCATCATCATCATCATCATCATCATCATCGTCGTCGTCGTCGTCGTCGTCATCGTCGTCGTCGTCGTCATCATCATCATCATCATCATCATCATCATCATCATCATCGTCGTCATCGTCGTCGTCGTCGTCGTCGTCGTCGTCGTCGTCGTCGTTGTCAGTCGTCGTCATCATCACCATCATCAACGTCGTCGTCATTATTGACTTTGTAGTCGTCGTCGTCGTCATCATCATCTCTTTTCCATCGCCTTTATACAGCCACCACCACCATCTTTCCGACACAGCCATTGTAATCAGTTTTGTTCACTTTCTCAATAACCATTTCCATGAGCCATCTCTTTGTCCTTTTCCTTTATCTCATTCTTCCTGTTCGTTCCCTTTGTCTTTGTAAACCTCGATGTCCTCCTGCTACTCTCCCTTCTTCGTCTCCTCCTCTTCCTCCCTCTCATTGTAGTCGTTCTGCTCCTCCTGTTGTTACATGATATTTTACTTTGTTATGTTATGCTTTGTTATGTTATACTCTGCTCTTTTGTGGTGTGCAGTGCTATCAATGCTTGGCTATGTTAGGCTAGGCTATACTTTGCCATGCTGTGCTATGCTACGCTGTGCTATGCTACGCTATGCTAGGCTATGCAATGCTATGCTATGTTATATGTTATGTTATATGCTGTGTCATATGTTGTGTTAGGTTGTGTTGTTTTGTGTTGTGGTGTGGTGTGCTGTGGTGTGGTGTGCTGTGGTGTGGTGTGTATTGTGGTGTGTTATGTAATGTTTTGTTACGTTTCAGTGAAGGGTTTTGCACATCCCTCTGTGGGTATATCCAGAACAATGCCATGGATGTGTGGCTCATGAGGATGTTATGAAAGTGTACTTCCAGCCCTTCTTTTCGTTTTCGAAACTGGTTAGGATCATAACACATTTCCTAAAA
>JAWQFJ010024926.1:7500-16999 GCA_034096865.1 Theodoxus fluviatilis
ATGGTTGTGCTTGTGATCGAATACAATTGCTTCCCCCTTCCCCTTCCCCCCTTCTTTTCCCTCCGGTGCATCAAGAACCGCTGCGACGAAGATTCCCGAGGGCGAGGGGCCCTCGTGACGTCTGAGCGATTGAACCACGATTGACACGCAGCTCGTTCAGCGAGCAGCAGCCGAGACAAGAGTGAAGGACTGTCATATAAGTTACCTTTTATTCGTTCTCTTATATGATTATGATTATGAATATGAGTATTGTAGTTGTTGCTTGATTTATCCCTCGCGTTAACATTGATTCATTCATCCATCACCCTGGCATGGTAATTAAAATATTTTGACAATTTGACCTATGACTTCACGGTCTTTCTGTCTCGTCTCTGTCTTTGATGGAATGACTGTGTGAGATAGTGTCACAAGTGGTACATAGTGAATTCCCCTAGATCTTTGACCTTTTCAGTAAAACAAGCTGCTCCGACTTGTGGCAGTAGTTGTGTATATAAGACGATGATTGAAGGGCAAACCTAACTCAACTCCAGTATCTATTTACCTATGATTCCATTATCTTCAGTTCAGTCTCTTAACCCTGAGATGGGTTGTTGAGGCACCACTGATGACTTTCGGACAATCTTCCTCCATCGATCTCTATCCTCTGAGGCTCGCTGTGAGTCAGCAAAGGTCAAGCCTGTCCACTCTTTGATGTTGTCTTCCCACCTCTTTCTCCGGTAGGTATTGTTTACGGAAACCTGCGGAAACCAGAGATTTTGTTATTGGATTATAGTAATATAGTGAAAAATATTAATTTATATGTGTGGATGTTTGTATGTTTTGTATTCCTAAAAGCCCCCCGTGCTTGCTAACAATCATTCATATATCCCGGCAGCGACCTTGCGGCCTTGGGGAGATCACTCCGGACTCCCTACCACATGTCTGTCGCGCCTTATGCCGCGATCGACGGACGAAGGGTTATAAGCAAACTACAGGTCAAAATATCAGCATTTAAAAGTTGAATCAAAATACATACTCATAACTGTTAACAGGATACGAGAATTCGTAGGTTTCCGTATTTAGGTTTTGTTAGTTTCCGCAGGTTTGCATAGGTTTCCGCAGGTTTCCGCAGGTTTCCGTAAACAATACCGACCCCTCTTTCTCTGCCTGCCTCTCCTTCTCCCACCTAGTACGGTACCTTGCAGGATGGTCTTGGCCAGCCCACTGCCTCTTGACACGTGACCGTACCACTTCAGCTTTCTGCTTTTCACGATTGAGAGCAGGTCTTCGTACTGTCCAATTGCTCTCCTGATCCTGTTGCTGACTTCCTCATTCGTGACATGGTCTTTATATGAGATGTTCAGAATCTTGCGGTAGCATCTCATTTCCAAGGGTTGTATCCGTCTCTGTATTTCAGATGTGAGAATACGGAGATGGCCAGCATGCGCATGAGCCTGATCTTCGACGCGATAGTGATATTTTTGTTACGCCATATTGGCTTCAACTTTGATGCTGCTGTTGTTTGTGCTATCCTGGACAGTATCTCTGGTTTGGACCCTTCATCAGTCACAATAGATCCCAGGTATTTGAAGTTGTTCACAGCTTCCAGTTTTTGGCCCTTCACTTTGATTTCCATTTTGAAGCCCCGAGGATTGTTCATCACCTTGGTCTTCTCGGCGCTGATCTCCATGCCATATGCCTGTGAGGTCTTGTCCAGGTGCTCGACAAGACTAGTCAGCTCCTCTTCACTTCCTGCTAATCCATCAATGTCATCAGCAAAACGTAAGTTGGTGATCTTTCTGCCACAGATGCTGATTGATCCTTCGTGGTCTGCTAGGGCATCAGGCATTATCCTTTCGAGGAAGAGGTTGAAGAGTGTGGGGGAGAGTAGAGAGCCCTGTCTGACTCCGACCGTTGTCCTGAACCGGTCTATATAAAACGTGCACCGGCGCTATCGGCGACTATCGGCGACTATCGGCGACTACCGGCGACTATCGGCGACTATCGGCCCAGCTAAAGTTGAAACATAGTGGCTAGCTTATACTTATAGAACTCGTACTTACGTCAAATCGCCGTAGTTTGATGTTTAATTCGTCCGCTGAACGCTGCCAAGACTAATGCGATCGCCGTAGTTTGACCCCATCTTGGCCTCTATGTGCACTTGGGTGGGCTCTCAAAAAACCACTGGGCCTTCCCCAAAAGGTACTTATGGGGACACTGGAAACGATGTTTCGATATCCCAATACCCTCAAAATACTTCTACTCAATTTTGAGACACATGGGTCGCCAAAAACCAAACAAATTCAACTAAGCTTTCGGACCGCTACACAGAAGCGACCGCATCACGAAAGGACGTAACTCTCGGAAACAGTCAAACTACGGCGATCTCATTAGTCTTGGCAACGTTCAGCGGACGAATTAAACATCAAACTACGGCGATTTGACGTAAGTACGAGTTCTATAAGTATAAGCTAGCCACTATGTTTCAACTTTAGCTGGGCCGGTAGTCGCCGATAGTCGCCGATAGTCGCCGATAGTCGCCGATAGCGCCGGTGCACGTTTTATATGGACCCGTCCTGAACCATTCGCTTTTGGTACTATTGAACAGGACTGCGCTGGTCGCTCTGTCATAGAGATGTTCGACGACTTTGATCTTGGAGCTGATGTTGTAGCTTCTCATTGTGGCCCACAGCGCAGCATGCCAGACTCTGTCAAATGCTTTCTTAAAGTCTATAAAGACATGGTACAGATCTTGTTGGTGTTGTAGATGTTTCTCACACAGGACTCTCAGATTGAAGATCTGTTCCGTGGTGCTCCTACCTGGTCTGAAACCTGCCTGCTCTTCAGCAATGATTTTTTCTGCCTAAGGTTTTAATCTGTTCAGCAGTACTTTCAGCATGACCTCTCTAGGATGGCTGATGAGGCTGATTGTGCGGTAGTTCTGGCACATTTGCAGGTTGCCTTTCTTGGGCAATGTAATCAGTAGGGACTGTGTCCACGGGGTTGGCCAAACTCCCGTCTGCCAGATCTTATTGCAGATCTTTGTGAGTGCATCGATCATTGCGTCGCCTCCTGCCTGGATGAGTTCCCCTGGAATGTTGTCAACCCCAGCTGACTTCTCTTTCTTGAGGGACTTAACCGCTGTCTCCACCTCTTCTCGAAGAATTGAATAGTTGTCTTCCTCGGTAGTCTGAGGACAGTTCAGTACTTTATGATCTCCTTTGGTGTCATAGTTGTACAGCTCAGAGCAGTACTCAGTCCAGCGTTTCATGATTTCGTGTTCTTCTGTGAGACAAATCCCGCTCTTGTCTTGTATGGTGTAGACCCGCCCTTGTTTGGTCGTTGTAAGGTCTTTGACTATCTGGTATGCTTTCCTGGTGTTATTCTTCTGGAGGTTCTCCTCAACTGCATCACATTGCTGTTTGATCCACTCCTCCTTGGCACTCTTCATGGCCTTCTTGATCCTGTTGTTAGTTTACTTGCTCCATCTGCTGTACCCTTATTTTTCTTCAGTTTCCTTCTCTCATCGCACATCCATTATCTTATTTGTAGTTAAAACATTCATTGGACCCTAACACAACCAACAAGGAGAACAAATAGATTTACGATGAAAGGGAAGAGAAAGTGTACAAAATGAGAAAGTTAAATTATTATAAAAGAAGTCCAAACCAAAACAGACGAAGAAAGGATAAATTGGGAAATGAGGAACAATAAAGAAGAAAAGGAGGAGGAGAATAAAGAGGTGGACGAGGCGGAGGAGGAGGAGAGGGGGAGAGGGGGACAAGGGAAGAGGGAAAGGGAGGAGGAGGAGGAGGAGTTATACAAAAAGATAAGTTGAAGGAGGAAATATAGGAGAATGGTGAAGAGGAGAAGGGTGATGAAGGGAATGCAGAAAAGTATAAGGAGGAAGAGGATGAGTAGGAAGAGGATGACAACGAGGAGGACGAGAGAGAAGGAAAAGGAAGAATGTGACTCGGATGATATCAAGGAAGCGGAAGAGGAAAGTACGAAATAAAGGTAAAGTAGGAGAAGTGAGTTTGGATTGCTGATTTTCTTACGCATTTTCGTTGTTATTTTCGGAGGCATGTATGGTGAAAGTCTTGCGCTTCGTCATACACATTGATAACCTGTTGTAAAAGATCTTACAATGTTCCGTTGTGAGAAAATGGACAGTTTTCGAAATCTAAACTTACTGAAGGTAATTTTTCACTTTACATTGTCTGCTTTGATCAGAATACATTGATCACGTTAATTTTTTTTTCAAACAAAGGAATGTGTTTCTTGTCGGACTGTAACGATATAAAAACAAGTCACCCATTTCTTGTCACCTACTCTTAAAGACGAGTTTCCTGTGGCAGGTTGGTATTGGTTTCCTCTGTTTTCCATCCTTCGTGCACAAGTAGGAGCCTTCATCGCTCTCTGTCACCTGGATGAGGATGAAGGAGAAGTGATGTCGTTTTGGATCGCACCGAGGCTGTGAGCATCGAAGGAGAAATGCTGAGGAGATGACGAAGGAGCAGTTGGGATGGACGATGATCATGTCCTGACCAGTGGGATGAGCCACCACCACGGTCACCTCTTTGGGAAGAGTGAAGTCAAAAGGCGCAGCAATATCTGTCAATATGGTATCAAGCTGTGGCGCTTCATGACCTGCTTGATCTGCAAAACAAAACACAGAGAAAGTGACAACCTTGAGGAGTTGGACTACAGAATTCTGTGTTACATATTCCAGGAGCAAGATAAATAACATCGGATTCGAACTTGCTCTTGGATTCTCATCATGGTACTCGTTCCCGCTGCTGAAGACTTCTCCTGACATTTGACAACAACGATGACGTTTTTGGTGGATGGTATCGTAGGTATAAACTAATCTGTTTATGGGTTACCAACATTTTCATCTAAATTATCTTTAAAATCAATATAATTTTGAACTGTATTCGTCCTGTCCTAACCTATAGTGTTGGGAGATGACCGGCTGGTGTATCAACACAATACGAATTATTGGTTCATAGATGCTATCAAATGTGTGTCCTGTGGAATCGACAGAAGAAAGTATGTCCTTAGTATACTCATCAATTGCATTTGGAAAAATCGAGTTAAAGCGAGAATCATTCGAGGAAAACATATTCAGGAATTAATAATATGATTAACAATTGTTTTCATTTACCGACCAAAAAACCATTTTCTAATTTATTCAGATTTCGCCCCGAAACGCATGTAGCTGATGTCTCACCATGCCCCCATCACCCGTTAGAACTCAACGCATTCTGGGACCTCATTCCAGTAGCAAGACCGCAGCTTTGTGTACCACTGAAGGGCATATTGTGCTGATGGCATCGTCTTCCTGCTGGCAGAACGGATGGCCCATGCCTTGCCAGAGCTACGATATTTCTGCAATGTTTTCTAAGGTATATTCAGTGTTTTAAATCTCCCTAAGTTTTATGGACAATGCGCCCCAGTCTCTTAAGGAAGGAGGAGGAGGAGAAGGGGACGAAAGAGAGAAAGAGCAGGAGTAGGAACCGGAGAACAAAGGAGGAGAAGAAGGAGAAGGAGAAGCAGGAGGAGGAGGAGGAGGAGGAGGAGGAGAAGGAGGAGGGGGAGAGGGGAGGGGGAGGAGGAGGGGAGAGGAGAGAGGAGGAGAAGGAGGGGCGAGGGGAGAGGGGAGAGGGAGCGGGAGAGGGAGGCGGGAGGAGGAGGAGGAGGAGGAGGAGGATGGAGGGAAGGAGGGAGGGAGAGAGGTGAGGAGGGGGGGGGAGGGGAGAGAAGGAGGAAGAGGAGGAGGAGGAGGGTGAGGAGGAGAAGAGGAGGAGGAGGACAGGAGGAGGTGGAGGAGGTGGAGAAGGAGAAGAGGAGGAGGAGGAAAGGTGGAGGAGGAGAAGAGGAGGAAAGGAGGAGGAGGAGGAAGAGGAGAAGGGAAGAGAGAGGATGAGGAGATGAGGAGGATGGTGATGAGGATGAGGATGATGAGGAGAGATGAGTGAGGAGAAGGAGAGGAGGAAGGAGAGGAGGGAAGGAGAGGAGGGAGGAGAAGGAGGGGAAAGAAAGGAGGAGAAGAAAGGAGGATAAGGAAAGAGGAGGAGGAGGAGAAAGAGGAGGGAGGAGGAGGAGGAGGAGGAGGAGGAGGAGGAGAGGAGGAGGGGGAGGAGGTGAGGAGGAGGAGGAGGAGGGAGGAGGAGGGAGGAGGAGGAGAGGAGGAGGGAGGAGGAGGGAGGAGGGAGGAGGAGGGAGGAGGAGGAGGAGGAGGGATCGAGGAGGAGGGATCGAGGAGGAGGGAGGAGGAGGAGGGAGGAGGAGGGAGGAGGAGGAGGAGGAGGAGGGGGAGGTGGAGGAGGAGGAGGAGGAGAGAGGAGGAGGAGGAGGAGGAGGAGGAGGAGGAGGAGGAGGAGGAGGAGGAGGAGCAGGAGGAGGAGAAGCAGGAGCAGGAGAAGAAGCAGGAGCAGGAGGACGAGAAAGACCAAAAGGACCAAGATGAGGACCAGGAGGACTAGGAGAAGAAGGAGGAGGAGAGCAGGAAGAACAAGATGAGCAGGAGAAGGAGCAGTAGGAGCAGGAGGAGAAGGAGGAGGAGAACGATCAGGAGGAGCAGGAGGAGGAGCAAGAGGAGCAGTACGAGGAGCAGGAGGAGGAGGAGCAGGAGGAGGAATAAGAGGAGCAGGAGGAGGAGCAGTAGTCCCATAATGACATTACCTTCCTTGCACTCGACTGTCAGGTGAGTTGTTGCATTTCTTGTCAGGTTTGGGATATCTGCATTTGAAGCAACGCACGTGTAGTTTTTGCTGTCTGAGCATTCGACACTGCGTATAACATAGTGATCCTGTTTGTCTATGACTTGGCGAATTTCCTGTCCATCCACAAACCAGGCAATGTGGGCTTCTGGGTGGCTGTCCACACGGCAGGTAAGTGTCACCTGGTCACCTTCCTTTACTGTTTGGGCAGGGGTTAGGAAGATGTTTTCTAGATCTGAAACAAATTAGTCAGTTGTGCACGATAAGCCACATGCAGGACTTGTGGCAAAGGCTGAATGCTTACTTGTCGTATTTATTGTCAAACCAGTTTTGAAAACTTTTGAATGGGTAACCACGTAGCGTGATGGATACACAGTGGGGCGACTGTAACAGAGTAATGTACAATAAACCATCGATCCTATTGACTTTTTTATGTCTCAAGTTTATCATCTGGTAGAACACACACGATGCAATTAACAATATAATTGCAGCTAAACCTCATGGCCTTCACAGTCTCTCAGTTCCATCTGCAGACTACTGCTAGTCACCCACGAGTGTTCTGACCATCTGCGACGTCAACTCGCCATTCATTTGCTTTCGTTACCGCTACTGCTCTAGTCACAGGGTACTGTGAAATCTCCAATCACAGATATAAGAATTAATCTCCTAACACCTCCTTCATTTTGCATCTCTTCCGTTTTTGCGCGACGGATTTTCTCCCTTTCCTATTCACGTCTAAACTCAATTTCTTCTCTTCTGCCGTCTGTCCTTGTCCTGGTAGTAATTTAGCCATAATTATTGAATTATTGTACTTTTTCGCATGATAGATAAGACTGTCACATTAATATCTGTATCATATCATTTAGTCAGATAATGTATTCAGGAACTTTTACAGAAGTGTCTAGTCCCTTAGTCTTTTGGGGAATACAACAGCGACTCTCTTCATCTACTCAACCATCAGCCGCTCTGGAACAGTTTAGTTGCCCTCTCACCCCGCCCACCTGCCCGCTCTCTAAATATCTCAGTATCTCTGTGGACCAGTCAATAATCGGCTGACTCCTGTCCATGTGACGATTTTCAAGGTCAAAGATCAATTCAGAACACGTAGCACTAAGGCTGAATAACCTCTTCAGAAGTCGCATTCTAAAAATATTAACAGAGGAAAAATTACACCTGATGATATTTGGGTATCACAGTTTACTGCTCCTCAAGCAAAAACAGTTCAAACTGGAGGAAGAGCACAATGTGTAACTTACAGACAACATCCAGGGTAACAGAGGCGGTCTTTCCGATTAGAGTCACCGTCTCGAAATCCTGATCGTTCCTGGCTTGGCAGATATACTGACCACTGTGATTTCTCATCAGAGGATCCAGGGTTAGAGATCTCCTTTTCTGCATGAGGGATTGCACTGGTCCTTGATGGGAAGAGAGAAATGTCCAGGTGTATCCATCATAGGGAACCCTGGGAACCGCGTTTGTCACCTCACAGGTCAAGGTGATCTTTTCTCCCTGAATTCCCTTCACCACGGAGTCAGGATTCGCTGGCTTGATACGAACTTTGGGTGCCACTGTGAGAGAAAATGTAGTGCTAACGTTGCGGAAGTAACAAAACAATATGCTGATTTGTAACTCTCTCTCTCTCTCTCTCTCTCTCTCTCTCTCTCTCTCTCTCTCTCTCTCTCTCTCCGTGCCCTTGCGTTTGTGCATACCTGAGCGTTTGTATGAACTGAACTGAACATAACATAATTCTACGGCCATCGGCCCACAGCCGAATAGAACTATCTACGTTCAGCAAATCATTCAAGAATGTTTACCGAGGAACAAGTTTTCGAGAAAGACATGATTTGGTCAACTAGATATATATTCAAACCTCTGATACTCGTCTTAAGTTTTGCTCCCTCAACTTTAAGGCATCAAATATATATGAACATCGCTAGTGATCTGGTCATTTTTTCACTCTTTCCTTGCATTGTTTTACACACATAGGGCCTCCAATTTTGCACTAGGAATCTCTTCAAGTATTTCCCCCGAGTTCATCATATGCAGGACATGACAGCATAAACTGTTCTTCATTTACTTTTTCTTAACAGAAGAGACAGTTGGTATCTTGAATATATTAGTATATTTTGTTCATAAGTAAATCGTTAATAACAAACCTAAAACAAACAAAATATCTCTATCTTTTTTCACGTCTAGTGATTCTAAGTACTTCTCTATTCCAACGTATTGTTTAAAGATGCGTACCAAACATTCTTATCATCATTCGTTTTTTTCACATTCTACTATTGCATGAAGAAATCGTTAATTCTCTATATGCGTTTAAGGATAAATCGTTATCGTCATCAACCTCTCCATTCAACCATACGAAACCAAAACCTAACCTGATTAAGGCAATTCTTCAGGAACACAGTCTGGTTTCGGTACACTAGCTATACGGGTGTTCAGTAGCATTCCATACGCTTGCTTTGATGGTATATCTTCTTTCATATCACAAAGTTTCAGCAAGTGTCTTATGACCCTGATTCCACTATTGATAGAGATCGGGATTCTACCAAGGGCTTCGTGCACCATGTTGTTTGGAGTCCTCGAATCCTGTTCCAAAAAATACTTCCAGACGAAAGTATCAGCTCTCTCCACTTTCTGAGCTGTACAACAGTGTTACTTGTATCAAGGCATCAAACAAATGTGTAAATAATTTTGTTTTCATACTGTGTGCACGCCAGAATACTTTCAACACTTTCACACCCTTTTGCTTCCCTCTCTCTGCTAGCTAATCGAGTGCAGCATCAACGGAC
>JAWQFJ010024935.1:0-10000 GCA_034096865.1 Theodoxus fluviatilis
CGCGCCATCGACCCACAATGGTACCGATCTCTGCAGCATCATTTGGAAGTTTAGTAACGGGTTCAAATATTTATCACAGAGCAGACATACGTTCCTGTACTCTTGCCAGTCAATTCACACCAGTGGTCTGTCCTAAACTTTTAATCATTCGATATCAATCTTTTGAGTTGACAGCCACTTTGCCGCCATTTAAATGTAATGCAGTCAGTGCAGAGTTCGACTTAAAGATCTAGGAGAGCACTCAGTCAAAATCATTGAGAGGTTGGCTATAGTTTTACCAAAATCCACCATTCAGTTCATTTGGCTGAAATAGTCAGTTCCAATTTGTAATTAATTAATTGTTGAAAACCTCACCTGGAAAAATGGAAAAACAGGAAGAGATGTCATAGAGATTCGAGTCGCTTCAACGCACGGCGTCTGCCAATGCAGTTTCCACGAGCAGTGAGTCTACACCGACCGTTTCACTGAAGAGGAAATGCAATTACCTTGAATGAGCAGTTGCTGAATGTTCCTTGAGAAACTCAGATGGAGTGGGGGCGCATAGATTTCCACGGGACTCATCATTGAACCGCCAGTGGGTGCGCTTTGTACGAACATGCCGTGCAAATGTTGCGCAAACATCATACTCGGTCGTCTGCAGCAAGCACTTCGCTCTCGGCTGCAGAAGGAGACGGGATATGCGGTGGAAAAAAAGAAGCTACTACCGAAGGCAGTTCCATCCATATAAAAGCATGACCGGTCACGACCGACGACTGATGCCGGTAGAAGGCTCAAAGAGCGACGAATGCCAATGGCGTTCTTGACAAAACTTCTACGAGTACAAGTATTTCGACGTGTCAGGTAGCCACAACCCCAGTAACAACGATCACTTGCACTCTTACATCAGGTGTTGTCTCTGCTAGTGACTCTCCTACACTCGGTGTAACACGTGTTGACGGAGCATCTTACACATATGCGTTTTTGAGTTAGTGTTGCAGCCTGTGTGAGGCAAACTAGAAGAGAAAATATTTGCCCGGCATTTGCTCATAGCTGCATTATTTATCTCTCTCTCTCTCTCTCTCTCTCTCCCTCTCCCTGTCTCTCTCTCTGTCTCTCTCTCTGTCTCTCTCTCTGTCTCTCTCTCTCTCTCTCTCTCTCTCTCTCTCTCCCTCTCCCTGTCTCTCTCTCTGTCTCTCTCTCTCTGTCTCTCTCTCTGTCTCTCTCTCTCTCTCTCTCTCTCTCCCTCTCTCTCAAACAAGTTGGTCTCAGGGTTAATAAAGACAAGACGATTATCATGGTTTTCCGTCGAGGAGGGTTCTTATCACAAGGAGGAAAAATGGTTTTTGAATGGAGACTCGTTGGAAGTTGTAAATGCGTTCAAATACCTTGGATACACTTTCACGACCAAACTATCATAAACTGTAGCCCTTTGCAATGTAGCAACTTAAGGGAAACGGAAATCTCTTCAACTATTAAAACTAATTTGGGCACTTCGCACTCACAATCCAAAATTATTATCTAAATTATTTGATGCACAAATACAACCTTCGTTACTGTACGCGTCAGAGCTCTGGGGATTACAAGAGCACCTCAATGTGAAGAAGTCTCACTTATTTGCGTGCAAGAGTTTTTTTAATGTAGGCACCAAAACATCAAATACTCTGATCTACGAAAAAACGGGAGGATTTCCTCTTATTATAAATAGCTCAATTAGAGCCGTGAAATATTGGTTCAAAGTGTCGAAAATGCCAGATCATCGGCTACGCTAGCAAGCACGTATCATGCTGTCCAGTGCAACTATCCCCGACGAGCTAAACTGGCTGGAATCTATTGAAGAATGTCTGTGCAAGTCGGGTTTTGCCTTCATATGACACAATAGAGGTTTTTCTAAATGAAAAGATGTCTTGAAAAAGTAAACGATCAGGCTTCCGGATTGCTATAGGAAAGAATGGCATTGCAAGATCAATGTCAGTGATTGATCTGCGCTATAATAATAATAATAATAATAATAATAATAATAATAATAGTAATAATAATAATAACAATAATAATAATAATAATAATAATAATAATAATAATAATAATAATAATAATAATAATAATAATAATAATAATAATAATAATAATAATAATAATAATAATAATAATAATAATAATAATAATAATAATAATAATAATAATAATATTAATAATAATAATAATAATAATAATAATAATAATAATAATAATAATAATAATAATAATAATAATAATAATGATAATGATAATGATAATGATAATAATAATAATAATAATAATAATAATAATAATAATAATAATAATAATAATAATAATAATAATAATAATAATAATAATAATAATAATGAGTATTTATATAGCACTTTCCGTGCACAAAGCGCTTTACAAAGCTGAAAAAGAGCATAGCCACACAAGCAAACAGCAAACAACTATAGCAACAAAATAGCAAGATAAAGCCGCAAACAGACATCAATCGTGCAAACATATATGCAAAAACTGAAAAAGCAACAGAAACATAGAAAGGAACATAAATACACAAGCAAATAAGGCAAAAGCGGCAAACAGATATCAACTATAGCAACGAAAAAGCCGGAAACAAACAGCTTCATGCAAGCAGAGAAGCAGACGACCATAGCAACATAGAAAAAGAACACAAAAACATACAAACAAGCAAGCAGATTAAAGTAATACATACTGACAAGCAAGACTAGACAGGAGGCACAGATATGATTAAAACAATACAAGTGTGAAAACTACTGATGCAGAGGTTTTTCAAAGTGTTGTGTGAAAAGAGGGTTTTGAGGTTAGATTTAAAGGAATCGAGATCTTCGCAATGTCGGACTGAGCGGGGGAGAGAGTTCCATGCGACGGCAGCATTGTGAGAAAAAGCTCTTCTGCCGTGCTGATCGCGAGTGTAGGGTTATAAAAAAATTCTAGTATCAGAGGATGAGCGGAGTGTTCTTGCGGGGGTGTATAGTTTGAATGGTTGTGAGAGGTATAGAGGAGCAGAGCCGGTGATGATTCTGAAACAGAGGCAGCAGCACTTGTATTGGATCCTCAGGTCTTCCGGGAGCCAATGCAATTTCTTCAACAGGGGGTACAAGACTGGGTTCATGGGGCTTTGCAGACCAGACGGGCGGCATAATTTTGAACACGTTGAAGCGGAAGAGTTGTAGATTTGGGACAGCTAATTCGAATCGAGTTGCTTTATTCCAGCCTAGAAAGTATGTATGATGTAACTAGTGTTTTGGTGGCGTCTTCTGTGAGGTAGGAGCGAATGGAACCTATTCTTTTTAATTCTAAGTAAGCGGCCTGGCAGACTTTTAGAACGTGTTGTTTCATAGAGAGATCACTGTCTAGAAAAATGCCAAGATCACGGACAGAGTCTGAGAAACCAACAGTGCCACCTCCTAGAGTGATAGAAGGAGGGAGAGTGAGAGAGGTAGAGAGTGAGGGTTTGGTGAAACGGATGGCTTCTGTTTTCTCACAGTTTACTTTCAACTTGTCGGTGGACATCCAGAGTTCAACGTCAGCAATACAAGACTGCATTGAAGTGGTCATCTTGTCATATTCTGAGGGAATGACTGAATTCTGCAGCTGAGTGTCATCGGCAAACATTTCGTGTCGAACGGAATGTCCGTCGATGAGTTCAGTCAGAGGGGAGGTATACATGATGAACAGGACAGGCCCCAGCACTGAGCCTTGAACGCCAAAAAGGAGGGAGGTTTCTTGGGATGGGATGTCGTTGACAGTGACAAGTGTCTTCTGCTTGAAAGATAGGATCTGAACCAATTTAGGACTGAATTTTGAAGGCCAAAAGTGTGCTCAAGGCGGGACAGAAGAATTTCGTGGTCGATGGTATCGAAAGCGGCCGAAAGATCTAACAGGAGAAGCAGGGAAATCCTGTCACCATCTAAAGATTTGAGGATGTTGTTGAGAATGCTGATAACTGCGGTCTCTGGGACATATGGACTGCCACTGAGTGTAGTGGGGGTGGGGGGTGGTGTTAGTCTTCTTGTAGCTTTCTCTTGTGCAGGGCTGTTTTTGTAGTGTTCTATTGAATACTTTTTATGTGGTGACGGGCCCACCGATGGGGGGGGTACGTCTTAGTGGTCGTGTCTCTGTCCATATGTATTATTTCTTGTCTTTAAGTATTCGTCAGTCACTTAAAAGGGGTGGGGGTGTATTATCCTTAGTTTGTACCTCTTTTGTCAACAGTTCTTAAACAGTAACTTTAACTGTTCATTGAATATTGCCCCATTTACCAGTTAACCCTTTGGTTTCAGGTGCAGTCTTATCTCTTGTCTGCGTGCAGCTGCGTGTGTGGCATGAGTGTGGTACATGGGGTAATGTCCATATGTTTTTTGTATAAACGGCGTGTTTGGGTGTGTAAGCGATGCGTGCGTTTGGCTTTTTGTTTTGTTTCTTTTAGCCTTCATCACTTAGTTTTCCTCGTGCTCGTTTATTTAATGATGTCACTTGGCGAAATAAATTACTGTGAACTATGAACTGTGAACTGTGCTGTGGCCTGCGCGGTAGGCGGATTGATGGGGAGTGAGGAGGTTGTTTGCTGACAGGTGGGTGGACAGTTGATGCAGGACGTTTTTTCTAAGATTTTTGACATGAAGGGTAGATTTGATATGGCCTGTAATGTTTCAGAATGTTGGGGGTCCAGGGAGCTTTTCTATAGAAGGCGCTTTATGCCAGCTTTTTTAAAATCTTCAGGGACAGTTCCGGTGGAGAGGGACTCGTTAAATATTCTTGTGATGGTGGATAGAAGGACATCTAGGTGATCACAAAGTAGAGTGGAGGGAATGGGGCCAAGGTCGCCGGACGTTTTGGCAGACCTCATTATGAGTTTACGTAAAAAATCTTTCCAGACTGGGTCAAAAACAGAGAATGGATTATCGGCAAAATTGTCAACACAATCAGGCACATGGTCACACTGCGGAAAACTGTCACGAATGGACACAATCTTCTCAGAAAAGTACTCTGAAAAAACATCAGGAAGCTTAGACATGTCATGTACAGTTGGAAGAATGACTTGTTTTGCCTTGCCAAGCATGGTGTTAACCGTGTGAAACAACTCTTTACAAGACGAAGACGCAGTGACTTTAGATGAATAGAAAGCAGTTTTGGCGGCGTCAACAAAATCTATAACTTTCTGCTTGGCGGCATCATAAATTGGTTCATGTACAGTCAGCCTGGAAGATACCCAGCGTCGCTCGGCATGACGCCGCTCACGTTTCAACTGCTGAAGCTCCGGCGCAACGGAGTTATACCAAGGGGTAGACGGACGCTGGAGCACCCTCCGCTGGTGTACAGGAGCATGTTTATCTAGCACTATCTTCAGGTTTTCATTCTGCTCAGAAATAGACATACATGTATCATGAGAAACAATGTTGGCTAAGTCATGAGAAAAGTCAGATTTGTCGATGGCATGCATGGAACGCATCGCCTTAAGACACTGGAACCGCTTTCCTCTGCATTTGGTATAGATCCTTTCAACATGATCTCCAATGTAAAAACTACTCATGTAATATCAATATTACAATATTTAGAGTAACATTTACGCGCTTTAGATGAGGAAGAAACGAATTACGAAGTAATATGTTTAATACAGAAAAGAAACGCTGTCCATTCTGCAAATACATTACTGAAGACGAAACTCATTTCTTGCTTAAATGCTCCCTATATAATGAGCTTAGAGAGAGGTACCTAAAGAGTTATATAGAATACGTGGATACTAAGGGCCGCACGATTGAATTCCTAATAAGGGTTAAGGGTACGTAAAAACGAAAAAGGTTGCCATGTTCATTTACTATGCCATGAAGTACCGTCGGCAACATCGTGGCGATTAATGTGGGTACAATTTGACGCACCACTAAGAAGTGTATCTCTGTATACATCATGTGTATATGGCTAGCACCCACATGCTACCACACTGATTGTTTTTCGAAATGTATTTGGTCTATTATGTACCAAACGGTCCCATGTTTCACCCACAATAGGTGTAACCTTGTGGGGGGCTGCCGACCTAACAATAAAGAAGTCAAAGTCAAAGTCTCTCTCTCTGTCTCTCTCTCTGTCGCTCTCTCTGTCTCTCTCTTTCTCTCTCTCTCTCTCTTTCTTTCTCTCTCTCTCTCTCTCTCTCTCTCTCTGGTTGATGAAAATTACGTCAGTGTAAAGGAATCACTAGTGATGTTCGGCCCTACTCAATCTATCTACGAATAGTGTTATGACCGAACATCACGAATGCAGCCTTTACGCTATTTTCATGAACCAGTCACTTCTCAAATAGCCCTACAACTCAGGTACTCACCGCATGGTGGGAATAATTCACCTGCTGGGGAGTGGTGAACTCGCTAAATGACAACAGTGACGATCAATTGTGCAACACCACAAAACTGATGTATGCATACTTACAATGTAATCCCCTTACCATGATGTACTGTGAAGGCGAACACACAGGCTCGAATAACTCGAAGGCTCCTCGATGTTTTGAAACTTTTGTTCGTCGGGTTCGTCATCTGCATCGCTGCAGTAGGGCTCATACTGGTATGGTTCGGGTATTGGAGGACATTCTTCATCGTATTGTTCGCTTGAAATGCTGTCAGGGTCGCTACTCTCGCAACCCATGTCTAACGTGTTGTCACAATCGCTTGGCTCAGCCATGTTTCGGCTTGAGGCAAAGAGTCTCTATGACGTCACAAACTTGCGCATGCGCACTAAATTGCTTAAGGAGTTTTTCTGTCAGGTGAGAATGGGCTGTTTTACAATGCAATATCACGAAAACAAAATGTGTTATGATTTTTAACAGTTCACCAATACATTAAGTTATTCAATATTATTGTGTAAACAAGAAAACTTAAGCACGCTCTCCTAGATCTTTAAGAAATTTAAACCAAGGTGGGACATGGATTAACTTTGAGCACGATTTTGTTGACTTAGTGAAGTTGAGACCTCCCATGCACACTGACTTAAAAATCCGTTGAGCTGAGCACACGGTCGTTAGATTTTAAGTCTGACTTTAGTCTCCCTTTGCACACGACACCTAGATTTTAAGTCTGACGTAATTAAGTCTTGCTATGCACACGGCCCCTAGATTTTAAGTCTGACTTGTTTCCCTGTGTACACGGCCCCAAGAGTATTTTGAACAAGATATCCGTTAAAATAAAGTCTCCTTGCCATGGAGGGTCACACATTTCTTCTCTCTCTCTCTCTCTCTCTCTCTCTCTCTCTCTCTCTCTCTCTCTCTCTCTCTCTCTCTCTCTCTCCCTCCCTCTCCCCCCCCCCCCTCTCTCTCTCTCTCTCTCTCTCTCTCTCTCTCTCTCTCTCTCTCTCTCTCTCTCTCTCTCTTCTTAAATATTTTTTTTGGGTCCAAATAACAGGGACAGCATTAGCCAGTCATAGTGCGCCCTCCACGAACTTCGCATTGGTATACTTCGTATCTAAATGAGGGTGCGCGCGCATCACAAGAAAGTGACGAACTAATGCGCATGCGTAGAGGTCACGACAAGAGGTGAACTCGCCAACTATTCGCAAATTTCAATGGCCGACGTGTTGCCGGTTCGCTCACAAAACGCTCTATTTCGAGATACTAGCAACCCATCCAAAGAAAATATAAGCCATGCAGAGCATTAATTTATCAAAGGTGTATGTTGAATGCATTAATAGATCGTGAAAGCTCCTACAGTTTACACATCGAATGCAGGTCAACGCATCCACGCCGAAGCATGTGTTGCCATCGTTTGTGTTGACATGATTTTACGCTCTCGTCACTTTCTTGTGATGCGCGCGCACCCTCATTTAGATACGAAGTATACCAATGCGAAGTTCGTGGAGGACGCACTATGACTGGCCAATAATACAGACACTTCACTTTCACATTAGAGTTTCAGCACTTGCTCTTTAAAAAAACATATTATAGAACTAGACAAAAATTGAAATTATTGGAAATGGAAATTGATGATGGTAGAAGGGCGACTGGGAAATAAGAGTAATAGAAACGAGGGGGGAAGGGGAGGGGGGGAAATTATAGGGGTACTATTATTTCTGCGCCACCGTGTCTTCAAGCAGGTGAGACCACCAGATAGGCTTTTACATCTTTAAGAAATGGCTGATGAGACCAAGTCGCGCTTTGAACGTTCTTACGCAATGAGGACATGGGATGGAAATGTCCGGACTGGTACGGGGAGCATCTGCACGCGACTTTCGGGCTTGTCGACGCTGCTCTGCTGCAGTAGTTATGTCTGCCTCACAGCGTGCTGATCTCCTAAGAAGAGAGGAACGCCACTGTGTACCGTCGTGAGCGATGTTTTCCCAACTGTCGGGGTTGATGCCAAAAGACTTGAGTGAAACCTTCAGGGTGTCCTTAAGCCGCTTTCTATGACCTCTATAGCAGCTTTTCCCCTCCTGTAGTTCACCATAGAGAGCTCGTAGCACACAGCCGGAGGTGCAATAACGTGCAAAGCGGAAAGTTCAGCACAGTTTCGCCCGCATTCTCAGTCCATTTGATCGCGATCTATGGGACCAAGCGACGCGCAATAGCCAGTTAATGCCTTGTTACGCGAGTGCTCCTGGAGCGGGCCACTCCAGAAAACACACACACACACACACACACACACACACACACACACACACACACACACACACACACACACACACACACACACACAAGAGAGCGCTGTGAGAGCGTAAACCGCCACCAAGGAAGCTACAATTATCTGTCATGGCCTGTGTCATCAATTCAGGCAGGATGTTCTGCTCTCCAGCCCTGACGCTACGAGGTTTAGTTCATCAAATTTTTACTGAAGAAAGTGAAAGCGATTTCTGAGTGCTAGACGCATACGATGGCGGCATAAATAGGTTGAAGTCATAATATTTGTGATTTGCAATACATTTTTATCTTTTTGGTTGTAATTCTCAAACGTGGTTACAGATAACCTCCAAATTGTGGTGAATTTATTTTTTTTATTTTTTGGGGTGGTGGTGGGGTGGGGGGGGGGGGGGGGGCGGGGTGGGGGGGCTGGGGGGAGGGGGGGGGGGGGGGGGGCGGATAGGCGTGGGGCGGAGGGTGGGGTGGGGGTTGTGGTGGGGTGGTGGTGTGGGGGGGGGGGGGGGCGGGGGAGTTGGGGGGGTGTTTGTGTTGGTGGGCGGGTGAAGAGGGAGGAGGAAACGTAGGGTGATGGGGTGTGTGTGGTGTGCGTGTGTGTAAAACCCTGACCTTACAGCGAAATTCATTGGGATCCGATTTGAATTTTTGGAGCTATTTTGTTAACTAATTCACGAACCGAGAGTAAAACACAACCTCCCTGGCGGAGGTAAAATGTGTATTATATGTAAATATACAGCATACCAACTACAAGAAAAGTCTCCCCTCCAAAGTTTACATTTGTCTCTGTGTGTGTGTGTGTGTGTGTGTGTGTGTGTGTGTGTGTGTGTGTGTGTGTGTGTGTGCGTGTGTGTGCGCATGCGCGTGTGTGTGTGTGTGTGTGTATTTGTGTGTGTGTGTGTGTGTGTTTGTGTATTTATGTGTGTGTGTGTGTGTGTGTGTATTTGTGTGTGTGTGTGTGTACATATGTATGTAGTTTTAGGTGTGTGTATTTGCTTGTGTGTGTGTGTGTACATATGTATGTACTTATAGGTGTGTGTATGTGTGTGTGTGTATGTATGTATGTATGTATGTATGTATGTATGTATGTATGTATGTATGTATGTATGTGTGCATGCGTTTCTTCATGAATGTGTGTATGTGTGTGTGTATGTATGTGTGAGTGTGTGTATACATGTGTATGTATTTGTATGTGTTTATTTGTTTACGTGTGTTTGTGCATGTCTGTGTGTGTGTGTGTGTGTGTGTGTGTGTGTGTGTGAGTGTGTGTGTTTGTGTTTGTGTGTGTGAGTGTGTGCATATGTGTGTGCGTGTTTGTGTACGTGTATGTGTATGTGTATGTGCGCGTGTGTGTGTGTGTCTTTGTGCGCGCGCGCGCGCGTGTGTGTG
>JAWQFJ010024936.1:5000-10000 GCA_034096865.1 Theodoxus fluviatilis
GGCTACCTTGTGTCGTTAATGAGTGTTGTTAACCTGCGTGTGTGAATGAGTGTTGTTAACCTGCGTGTGTGAATGAGTGTTGTTAACCTGCGTGTGCGTGAATGAGTATGAATGTATAAGGTGAACATCTATGATGCATGTTTCCTTCTGTGTGACTGTGAGTGTATTGGTTCAACGTCTATGAACATGCCAAGAAACAACAAGAAGGGCAAAGCCCATACGACTCACATGCCTGACCTTGACCTTTATATGACCTTGACCTTCAGGTGACCTTCAAGGTCAAGGTCAAACAACTAAACCTACCAATGACATCATACTCTAAGAAATGCTTTACACATTTTTCCTACCAAAATACATGTGACCTTGTCCCAAGGTCAAGGTCATCCAAGATCATGCAACACAAAGCTGTTAATTCAAGACATAGGAAGCACAATGGTGATTATTGGCACTTTCTACCATGAGATATGGTCACTTTTAGTGGTTCACTACCCCATTTTGGTCACAATTCATAAGGGTCAAAGTGACCTTGACCTTGATGATATGTGACCAAATGTATCTCATGATGAAAGTATAACATGTGCCCCACATAATGATTAAGTTTGAAACAGTTATCTTCCTTAGTTCAGGGTCAGGGTCACTTCAAAATATGTATACAATCCAACTTTGAAGAGCTCCTGTGACCTTGACCTTGAAGCAAGGTCAACCAAACTGGTATCAAAAGATAGGGCTTACTTTGCCCTATATACCATATATAGGTCAGGTATCCAATCTGAAAAACTTCAGAGAAAGTTGAGAAAATGTGAAAAATGACTGTTTTTTAGACAACATTTATGGCCCCTGCGACCTTGACCTTGAAGCAAGGTTAAGTCACTATGTATGTATTTTGAGGCCTTGTCATCATACACCATCATGCCATATTTGGTATTGATAGACTTAATAGTTTCCGAGAAAAATCCAACGTTAAAGTTTTCGGACGCCCGGACCGGACGCCCGGACGCCAGGACGCCAGGACGCCCTGACGCCCGGACGGACGAAAAGGGTGAGTACATAGACTCACTTTTGCTTCGCATGTGAGTCAAAAATATCCTAAAAGAAGTTTCCTCAACCTTCCACCATGTTTATCATACTTTCATCACCTAGTTGGCGTCAGGGATATACTGATGAAAGTTCGATTATTAAAGGAGATAGGTCATACCAGCGTCAGAACTTCAATATCCCAGATGGCATTCGGGAGATGTTATTGAAGATTTGGCCTGACGTGAGCGAGCGAGCGAGCGAGCGAGCGAGAGAGAGAGAGAGAGAGAGAGAGAGAGAGAGAGAGAGAGAGAGAGAGAGAGTGAAAGAGAGAGAGTGAGTGAGTGAAAGAGAGAGAGAGAGAGAGAGAGAGAGAGAGAGAGAGAGAGAGAGAGAGAGGGTGACAGATAGAGTGAGCGAGCACACACACTCACACAAACACGCACACACGCACACAGGCACACATTCACTCACACACACACACACGCACACACACAGGCACACACTCAATCACTCACACATACTCACGCACACACACACACACACACACACACACACACACACACACACACACACACACAGGCACACACTCACTCACACACACACGCGCACACACACACACGCACACACACACGCACGCACACACACACACAGGCACACGACAGACACAAACACGCACACACACAAACACGCACACACAAGTCCGCTCGCACGCGATGATCATGAATGTATTGATTAGTGAATGAATGGATAAATAGATGACAGATTATTATGAATGAAGAAATGAATAAATGAATGAATGCATGAATAGATGGAAAGATGAATGGATGGATAAAAGGATAAACAGACAGCCAGATTAAACAAGGAAGGAAGGAATGAACATACAGACTAATTAATAAAAAGTCGAATAAGTCTCTTTGTGTGTTGTTGTTTATTTTCATAGATCATGGAAGTTATTACGGTGAAATATATATGCATCAAAATTGATTTTTGGTATTAAGGCTTTTATACATTAGCATTATGTGATAACACAACTGGTTAATCTGTTTGCATAAGTATTTATACTTTTGTGTGAGGTAGCAAATACATCAGGTTTATCGACGATGCTTTATAAGTCGAAGAAAAAGTTATGAATACACGCTTGTCAATAAAACCATTACTGGCGCGTGTGGGTGCTACAGTGTGAGGGTAAAATAATGAAGACGACAGAGAGAGTCGATCATCAATTTGGTGAAACGAGATAATAGAGACTTAAGTGTGAAAGTTTACCTATTAGAGAGGTGCGCAACACATTAGATCGACTCACACATTTAAACCAGATGCACAAAAATACGCATCCATGCATGAATATACACACAGCCACACATACACATACATGTATGTACAAACGCATACACACGCACAGAAAAACACGCCCGCGCGCATTCACACACACACACACACACACACACACACACACACACACACACACACACACACTTTCACAAACAACGGCGCACGCAACATGCAAACTGCACACGCAAACATACGCACACACAGACCTACAGCGAGGGATTACTCACGAAGACGCACGCTTATCATGGAAACTAGTCTACGATATCTTCATGAAAGACACAGTAAAGTACACTACCTTATTCTTCGTGAAACGGAACAGATTTCACTGCTTGTCTAGTAAGGTTGTGGTTTGATATGCTTAGTACCTGCAAATCTTGTCAATCTTATCTGCATCTGTGCCTCTTTGCGATCTGCCCAAACCTAATCGTGTGTGTTGTACTGTATCTTTAGTTAATCGGATTGGTTCTACTGTGCGGTGGAACTATCAAGAGTGTAATAAATCTACTCAATTCAAATCTACACAGACGATAAATTATGATTGGAAAATATTAATAAATGCATGAGCGCTGCTGGATAAATTGTTTGTCCGTTCCAAAATAGTTAAGAGTTGTCCTCACTAAATCAACTGCTGAGAGCAAAAGACATTGCCGGCAACAAAATGCATAATATATGCACCTAATTATTTTTAGACTTTGCTCAGGCTTTTCCTTGATCTCTAGACACCAGTGTTTCTAATCTCTATGCTGGAGGCAACTGCAGCTGGCCCTTGCAGCTCAGTGTCAGTCTAAAGAGGGAGCATGAGGTCTTAAAGTGAAGTATTGAGCGACTTTTGTTTTTGTTTGTTTGTTTGTTTGTTTGCTCTCATTGACTTTTTGGGGTTGACATGGCACTTTCTTCGTGCTTCACTTGGGGATCAAAGAATGCACAGAAGCGACTAAAGTTGAGGTTTGAGTTTTACAGAACACGTTCTCTTGTCCATTTGTCTGAAAGAGCTTCGTGCTATAGCCTCCGAATGGCCGGGTCGACTAATCTACCATTTAGGTACATTGATCATACCAAATGAGTTCCCAACTGTGTGTGAAGACTTGTAAAAATATAATTTGAGCATCTCCCGGTCTGATGTCTCAAATCCTTCGATTTTGTACCCCCTAGTCATCGGGATGTACTGATCTATCACGTGCAAACATCATCGATCACCATCCAAGTCGGTTTTCCGTGTGTTGCGTTCGCATGCAGTTTCATGGAGCTTCAAAGCAACATATTTACGCCCTGGTTACTGGGCCTAGTAAAATATTCTATTTCAAAGTCTTTGTCGCTCATCTGGGTCGAATTTCCTTCTACACTTTTTCCGGACACTTGATCTTCGTTCGTTGATTTGTTCATTCATTCACGGGACGACTATTCGTCCTTGTCTTCCTGTCTGTCTTCCTGGACGAACTCCGTGGGGAAGATGTTGGTGTCTGTGAACGCCTCACGCAGTCGGTTTCTGGTGGTGGCCTCTGCATAGGCGTGGAACACAATGTTAGCCACCTCCCACGACATCATGATGGTCTCTGGAGGTCTGCAGCGAGGAAAAAGTGAAGAGGATGGAAAAAGGGATGAATGAGTGGATGATGAATGTAAGGATGGATAGATGAACTGATGGAGTAATGAATGAATGAATGGATGGATGAATGGGACGGGTGGCTCGATGGCTGAATGAATGGATGATAAATGAAAGAATGAATGAATGAACGAACGAATGAATCAAAGAACGCATGAATGCACGAATGAATGAATGAATGAATGAATGAATAAATGAATGAATTAATAAATGAATGCACGAGTGCATGAATAAATGAATGAAAAGCGTCACAAATGAGGTGGAGGGTGGGTGAGTGTTAAACGGCCTTGATCATACAGAGGTGTAAGCTAGCACTCATTCAGTCAGCCTCTCAGACTCAGTCAGTAATGTATCCATTCATGCGAATGTTAGACAAAAGGACTATATGGATAGACAAGTTGACTGGCGGAGAATACAGATGAACGAATGGACAAGTCAGTTTATACATAAATGAATGAATCATGCAGAAAGGGGGGAAAATGGAATTTTGTTTAAATATCCATTCATACTAAATGAATGAAGATATTAAGAAAAGTACACACGAACTTTAGGTACGTGAATGAATATTGCATTAATGAACGGATGAAGAAAGGAAGGAATGTGCAATGGAAAAAAGAAAGAATAATGAATGAATGAATAATGAAGAAATGAATAGATGGATGAAGAAATGAATAGATGAGCGAGTGAGTGAGCGAGTGAGTGAGTGAGCGAGCGAGTGAGTGAATGGTTGGTTGCATTCATCAATTCATCCCATGGATCTCTCATTCATTTGCAAACCAAAAAGGAATGAATGAATGAATGAATAATGAATAATGAATGAATAATGAATAATGAATAATGAATGAACGAACGAACGAACGAACGAATGAATGAATGGATGGATGGATGGATGGATGGATGGATGAATGAATGAATGAATGGATGGATGGATGAATGAATGATTGGATGGATGGATGAATGAATGAATGGATGACGGATGAAGAAATTAATGAATGGAACGATGGATGGACGGCTATGGACAGACTAATGAATCAACCAACTTTTAAGC
>JAWQFJ010024940.1:0-10000 GCA_034096865.1 Theodoxus fluviatilis
GTGCGTGTCCATTAGTTTCTAGTCCATGCCTGTGCATTTCCGTTCCTCGGTCTGTTTGTCTATTAGCGGGTTTTTTGCTTACCTTTCTGGCTGCTACTTCTTCTGTGCTACCCCGTTCCTGTAACATGATGAGGGCTTATATTAAAATCCCCCCACACTCTACCCCCCCTCCTCTCTCTCTCTCTCTCTCCATCGTCTCTCTCAATCCGCTCATCTCTCCCCCTCTGCGAGAGCTCGCCATCCCCTCCCTCCCCTCCCTCTCGCTCTACCTCTCTCCCTCGTCATCTCTCTCGTCCCTCTCTCTCGCTCTCGTCCCTCTCACCCTCTCGCTCTCTCTCTCTCTCCCCTCTCTTCTCTCTCTCTTCTCTCTCCCCCCGTCTCTCTCTTCTCTCTCGGTCCTCTCCCTCCTTTCCATCTTCATCTTGATCTTTTCGTCATCTCTTCATCCTCCAGCACCCCGCCACCACCAACGTCCCCGGTAACAAACAAGTTTTCCATAACTTTGAGGACTTAAGTTAGTCTTCCAGCTTTGATTCCCACATCCTCTGCCCCATAGACCTCTGAAGCTTTGGCCTCTTTCTGTCCCACCCGTTCAATGAGACCTCTCTCTCTCTTCCCTCTCTCTCTCGCTCTTCTCCCCTTCTCTCTCTCTCTCTCTATCTGCTTCAGCCTCACCTCTCTCTCTCATCATCTTTGCTCTGTCTCCTCTCTGCTCTCTCTCTCTCGATCCCTCTCTCTTACCTCTCGCCTCCTCTCTCTCTCTCTCTCTGTTCACCTCTCCTCCTTCCTCGCCCTCATCTCTCCCTCTCATCGCTCTCTCTCTCTCCTCTCTCTCTCGCTCATCAATTCTCTCTCTCTCCTCCCTCTCTCTCTCTTCTCTCTCCTCTCTCCCCGTCCTCCCTCTCTCCTTCTCCTCTCTCTCTCTCTCCTCTCTCTCTCCCTATCTCTACTCTCTCGCTCTCTGTTTTTTGCGTGTGTGTGTGTGTGTGTGTTCTGTGTGTATGTGTTTGTGCTTGTGTGTGTATGTGTGTGTGTATGTGTGTGTATGTGTGTGTGTATGTGTGTGTGTGTGTGCGCGCATGCAGGGAAGCCTCTTGAGCCTAACACCTGCTTCCAACAACGGTGCCTTCAGAACAAGGTCTTGCTCAACACTTGTTGTAGGGGGGAAAAATCCCAACACATGTGTCGTATTTATCGAAGTCTGTCCTGCCAGCTTTTTCCGTTTCTGGAGCAAGGAGGTGGAGGGTGGTGGTGGTGATGGAGACAAAAATTACCATGGAATAGGCTGGGATTGTGTGTGGGAATTATCCCCAGTGGCAGTGGTTTCTCCCACGAGGATGAAGCCTATGACTGCACTCCCATTGGGCCAGATACACGTCTTGGCTGCATTCCCAGAAGCGGAGGACGTGTGGCCAACAATGCCGGTAACAGCATCTTAAGCACCCGTGCTTATCTCTTTGAACGGATGAATTTGATGACTCGTCGACTACCTCGTAGACTAAACATCATTTTCATCTCCTCCTTTCTGTTATCCTTTTGCTGCGAGGCGTGATAAATGTACGGAAACGATACACCGAGGTTGTGGTTTAAAAAGAAAAAGCATTGATGAATAAAGAGATACTAGAATATACCGGGATATTATTCATTCATAACTGATGAACGAAGCTCCACAATCAAAAAATGATGACGACAATAACCATAAAGCCATCTATCAATATGCCTGTGCCCATTGATATCAACATTATCTATGATGCAGTGAGAGAACTGAACCGAACTGAAATGAACAGATTTTATTTAAGGTCATCCGCCCATTGTGTTCAAATGTGGTTGACAAATAAATAAATATGTAAATACTTCACGTTAGTCCCACGGCACTGTGCCGTAACGACATGATTATTATGTAAAGTTTCTTTGTAATCATACGCTTTCACATCCTGCAATAGTGGGGTAACGAGCCTATTCTTTTGTTGTTTGTTTGTTTGTTTTTGTTATTTTGTCCTCTCATTTAAAGGCACATAATATGTATCAGGCTGTTGCTTTAGACATCTGGTCGTCAGAACCTTGCATTAGACATTGCAAACACTTATACATGGTGTCTGGCTGAAGTACCGTTCCAAACATTTTGTTCTAAGTTGATGGTATGCTGAACACGATAAAAGGAAGTGCTTGGTGTGGTTAGAGAGTGAGAGAGAGAGAGAGAGAGAGAGAGAGAGAGAGAGAGAGAGAGAGAGAGAGAGAGAGAGAGAGGGGAGGATGAGGATAAGCGAGCGGTAACAGAATAGGAAAAATGCACCATCATTCAGAAACTGATAACTTGTATAGGGGTGGAAGACTGCCGCTGAGATAATTCGGCACGCGTTCCTGACCTTGAATCTCTCGGACTTCACTCTCACAGACTCTCAAGGTTATTCAGTGACCTTGTTGGCGATCAGAGGCAAACCTACCACGCATCAACGTTGTGGCTGGGCCTGTTTCCATCAATCAATGCACCATTTTACTCCACCCCATTTGGCCTAATTACGGTGCGCTTTTCGGGGTCTGCACTCGCGAGCGGACCGGTTCGCCGTCGGCTGCTATGGATACCGTCCCATGTGCCGTGAGCCTCGACCATTGTTTATTCCTCCCCCATTACAATGAAACATTTAGCCCTAATATTAATTCCCTCAACACTAGAGGCGGCCATTGTTGCTAGCCTCTACCCTGACAACCGCACCGAGAGCCTTTTCAATCAATTCCCCGACCATGTTGGCCGAGCGAGCAGATGGAGGGAGGAAACCATTGTTTCAAGCGCGCTACCTACGTTGTTTTACGAGGGGATGCATTGTTCACAGTGCGAAGACCTTCTCCGGTGCTGGGGCAAAAACCTTCATCTCTGTGAGATTTTCACCCACAAAGCTTTGGAAAATAGTGCGTGGCACTCTTTCTTAGGTTGGTTCTTCTCGGGGTTAAAGTCTGGTTGAACGCCGTCAGGAGTAAGTCGTTCCCCGCCCCAAGCGAACTAATCCTTCACCCCTCACTCCCACCCCTCTCCTGGCTTGGCCTTCTGACCTTACCCTGGCCAGCAGACAGCCCCCAGTCTGTGAACTGAGCCTCTGTGGTGCCGACTTCAAGCCAGACACTTCAAGGAAGTCAGCGACCTGGCAGCCTCGCGTTGCATAAGGTGAGCGCCCCGGGGCGCTGTGACCCATTTCCCCTTACCTCCACTGCGGCAGAGCGTCAAGGGTGCCGTTGCCGTATACAGCGCGGGGCTGATGTTGCTCTCCACGCTACAGCAATGCAGCCACAACAACAGCAATGTCGCCGCCACCTCATGGGTGAAGTTGCGTTATGCTGCCAGGAACACACTGTCCATATATCTGTAGATCGCAGCAGATGGAGAATGGAGGCAGACGGTCATCTCAAGGTTTAAAAGTAATGACCAGATTTTGAGCAAGATGTGGGAGAGGACGAGAAAGCACAAACAACTATAAGGGGAACACACAAGGTCGCCAATGCACATGTGACGTTACGATGTACAATATGCAAGACATGTACGCATTTTAGAAGAATGATTGGTTTGTCGCGTTTTTACCCGTCCACGTCTGCAGATCGCAGCAGATAGACATTGGAGGCAGACGGTCGTGGCAGGGCTATGCAGATGTGATATGTTGAACGAGATGTGGGAGAGAAGAGTTATAAAAAGCACGTATACTCAATACAGTCTGTGCTCCCGCAGCATGTTGACATCATCTTCCCCTGCAGCAGTGGTGAGAGAGTCTGTCATTGCTTATTTGGAAAGTGCAGACACGGCAAGCGCTGCGCTCCTATGAATGATCCAAGCAAATATAAATTGTTGTTGTACGAAAGAGAATAATTACAGCAGAAGTAAAATGTGAAATTAATACACAAAAAGTAATTATCCAACAAATTTTAAGTCTAGATTTAGGAAGTTTAATTCACTGTTAATTGGTACCCATGTACTTTCTCCCTCCCCCATCTCCACTCCCACCCTTCATCCCCACCTCCACCCCCCACCCGCCCCCCCCCCCCCCCCCCTCCGCCACCCCCCCCCCCCCCAAAAAAAAAAGAAGAGGTCAGCTAATGTTAGTTTCACGACAGATAGGAAATCAGACTTTACGCCACTAGCCAGGTTGTTATCGTGCACTACCTTTTCACGGAACAACCTACATGTGCATGAAGATCTCCACAGGCTATGCCGCACTCCTTTTGTCAAGGTATTGCAGAAGTGTGACCGAAAGAGCCTGCGAGTGGTGGCCATTCCTGACTGCCACTGCCTCTCCACTTCCCTCCTGGTAGCCCTGCTTCTTTCTGTCCATTTCCCCGTGCAAGCTTAGCCTTGGCGTGTTGTTGCAATGCCCATCAGTCTTTAGGACGGTTCCTACCTCATTTTCAAAATGGCGTTTGCCTCTTGCAACATGGTTCAGTGGAGCTCAGCGAATCCCAGTACCGCCCACGATCAAGCTGTCTCAAGCAAATACTAAAAGCAGGATGGCCGCGGGTCCCAGGAAAGAATCTGTGAACTAGAATTACACACACATGCACACATACACCTACACACACACACACATGCACACACACACACACACACACACACACACACACACACACACACACACACACACACACACACACACACACACACACACACAAATGTACAAATGTGTCAATGGAGCAGCCCCAAAGTATCTGACTGAACTTCTCATGAAGTATACCTGGCAGAGATCTTAGATCGCCGTCACGGGCACTTTTCCATGTTCCACGCTGCAACAACAGGAAGTCTGGAGAGAGAGCGTTCTCAAAGGCAGGACCAAAACTGTGGAATGGCCTTCCAGAGAAGCTCCGAAAGTCATCATCGCTTCAGATATTTAAATCCGGCCTAAAGACCCATCTTTAAAAAATTTAATTTTGTCGAGCGCCTCGAGCATGCCTCTGGGCGTGATATATTGGCGCTATACAAGAGCCAAGACATACATACATACATACACATACATACACACACACACACACACACACACACACACACACACACACACTTAACTTACATATGCGACAACACACACCTACACTTTCACAAAAACACTCTTACACGCGAGCGCGCGTTTGCTGACATACATATACACATGATCACACAATGACACATAATCAAGCACATTCATTCATTCATTCTCTCTCTCTCTCTCTCTCTTCACAGCTAATCCCTATGCACACATGCATTCCTCTCCGAGTTACAGAAGTTCACCTGCCCTGCCCTCAGCAGATAAGTGGGACTTGGAAAGCCAAGTTGTTGACTGTGGTTTTCCCGTCCCAGGTGTCAGGCTGTCTCTCGTATCCCGTGTGTCTCGGGGAGAGAACACGGCCTCTGAAACTCGATAGGTCTCCCTCAAGACGGTTCATTCAGCCGGCTGTTGTCTGCTCTCTCCGTAGCTCGGTCACCAAGATCAGAATAGCATCCAGTTCAGTGTGTTTTCGCGGCCTTCGCTCGATCTTTCTGTCTTTTCCATTCCCTTGAGCGCTTTGTGCTTTGGGGTGGTTTTCTGTGAGGGGATGGGGGTGGGGAGTGGGGCGGTAATTGTTCTTCTCATAGAAAAAAAGTTTACGGATAAAGATTATCGTGGGTTTCTCTTCCATGTTTGAAATGAAATCAATTTGTCGGTATAGCTTTGGGGCTCTCCCTGGAGAAAGAACCAATTTTCCTGGTTTTGCAGCCAACAACTCCCCCTTCACACGCATGAGGCTTGACGTGAATTGCTGGAATTCACCAGATCGGTTTGACAGTAAATCTCCATCTCCAAACAATAAAAACGAATTCGTTTCTATTGATTGAGGGAGTAAACCTGCTGCTCCTTCCTAAACTGGTTCTCATCCGATCAAATTTACATTCTTAATTGTAGCCGTCTAGTGCATTGTGCACTTGGATGTCCCAGAAACGGACTACCAACGATGTCATGTGTTTCCCATGGTCTTGTTTTCTCTTGCCCCTGTGACAGCACATGCCTGAAGATAGGCGTCTAACCTTTGGCGCTGTTGGATGATTATGGTGGCTCTAAGCATCGAGAGATTGCCGACAAATAGTGTCCTGAAATGCTTGCAGCAAAATCCAGGGAGTGTATTATGCTCACTGCATTACCCATGAAGAAGGAGGAAAATGTCGGAGTAATAGGCGTCGTTATCATGTTTGCAGTGGATGTCGGCATAACTGCCACTCTTATCCCAGTCTCATCAAAACGTCTGCTGCCCATTTTGTATCACATTTTCTTTTTGAAGGTCATTCACCAGCATGTACTTTCCATCCAGCATGTGTTTTTCTTCGTGTTTGTTCTTCGCACTGTTGTCGGTCTTCCTATGTTCTTCTCTATCGATAAATATAGAGACAAAATGATGGCAGCCACGTCACATATTCGATTGGGGGTTATTCATCAGTCTGTACTTTCGCTCCATGATGTCTTCCTATGTATTTGTTCTGAGTGTTTTGGTCACTGTCCCCTTTCCTCTTCACTATCGATGAATGTCGAACCAAAAGAATGGCAGCCATTATTCTCATCACGCTTCCTGTGTCTCTAAAGAGGCAGAAATCGAACTTAGGAACCTTGGAGAGATTAGTTTGTTATACACTCTTCAAACAGTTTTGTTTGCGACGAATGTTGTTGTTGCGATCATAGTTACTTAACGAGCTGCGGCATCACTATTTACTTCATGACGTGACCACTTTGAAAGCAACAGTTACTGGCGAAAGTGTCCTCCAAGCTTTAAGGCAAGGTTTCCACTTGAGACTTCCTAGGCACTTACGTCTTACAGTGAACCATTAGGAAGTTCTCAGATGCACACGGCGTGCAGTTGAAGGAAATGTTCTTTCTCGTGATCGCAAACAGTAGCAACCTGAGGGAAGAGTGTTTTCCCCTGATTGCGATGGCGGAGGCAGGGGGGACATCCGTGAAGCCAACACCTTGCCAAGACTCGCAACGAGAACACAGCGCATGCGTGCAACTTCCGCATAAAGCCGCCTGGGGCGGAAGTTGGTGAGCGTGCAAAGAGGCCACCTGGTGGTCGGAGTCTGCAGCGAGCAGCCTGCACTGCGTGCACGAAAGAGTGGTGGGTGTTAAGTAAGAGGGGTGATCATATACAGTGGGGCTTGTTGTTATTAGCACCTTGCTTCTCGAGCAGGTGTTAGAGAGATCGCCACTTAGGCGCCTGCTAAGCGGCGCAACAACTGCATTGCCCCCACCAGAGGGTGCGGTGGCATGCAGGAGTGACTGGGCAGTGGAGGTTCTCTGGTGCTTGGGCGTTCTGTCTGCAGTGGTGTCTCCGTCGAGTTTAGCATGGTCTTTTAACTTGAACGTTTTTTAAAATCACGTTTGAACCATGTTTATAGAGCTGTTTCTCGAATAGCTTCCTCTGCCTGTATTTCTTTATCGGTATAGGTCCGTTAGTTAGCGTACATAGCTTGATTGAGATCCCTCCTTGGGCAATTGTTCATGACTTGATTGTCAACACTCACCTTTACGCATATCCATATATGCAGGTATATGTATATACAATAAAGTGACAAGTATAAAAATGGAAGTACCTATCTGTGAGCATATATGTATTTTTGCGTGTGTGCCTCCCTTACGTATGGGTGCGTGTGCCTGCCTGCATTCTTGTCTGTCTTTCCGTCTGTCTCTCTTTACTCATATATTTTGTCTTTATGTGCGTATGTGTGCAACCGTATGCAAACTATGAGTGTGTGTATATACGAGAAAGAGAGAGAGAGAGAGAGAGAGAGACAGACAGACAGACAGACAGACAGACAGACAGACAGACAGACAGACAGACACACAGACAGACACACACAGACACACAGACAGACTAAGACAGGTAGACAAAGACAGAAAGACAAAGACAAAAAGACAGAGAGACAGAGATAGATAGAGTGAAAGAGAGAGAGAGAGAGAGAGAGAGAGAGAGAGAGAGAGAGAGAGAGAGAGAGAGGGTGGGTGGGGGTGGGTGGGGGAGAGGCAAAGAGGGGGGAGGGCTGGGGCGCAGTGAAGGAGGCTGGGAGAGAGGAGGAGTGTTAGCAATGGTGTGTTTGTGGTGAAGCAGCTCAAGGAGACCCCTGTGGATAATCCTATCTTACTCGCCGCCCTGGAGCAACAGGGGGAACAAAAACTTCACCACGAAGCACCCAGTTCCCCACTTTGCCTCCTTTGCACTGTGTGTGTGTGTGTGTGTGTGTTGCGTTTGTGTGTTTGTTTGTTTGTGTGTTTGTTTGTGTGTGTGTGTGTGTGTTTGTGTGTGTGTGTGTGTGTGTATGTGTCTGTGTGCGTGTGTGCCCCATGTCTCTCTTGCTATCTGTTATCTCTCACTCTGCCGGTATTCACCAGTCTTTGTGTATTTCATCCATTCATTTACTGGCTTATCCCATACAACACTCTCTCTCTCTCTCTCTCTCTCTCTCTCTCCCTCTCTCTCTGTCTCTCTCTCTCTCTCTCTCTCTCTCTCTCTCTCTCTCTCTCTCTCTCTCTCTCACGATTATTCTCTTCATGTGCTTCTTTTCCTCAGGCCGCTGCCTCCTGATTGCGCACATACATATTCCTGCTTGCTTTGCATAAGCACAAAGAGCTATCGCTCTCATGTCTCGACGGTTCAATGCCCGGTGCCGGCCCTTGATGAGCTCTTCCAGCTGTTTGGTCAGGAGAGACGAGATGGGCGATAGTGACGTCACGACCAGCCTAGGCGAGCGGTTTCCCGCTATTTCTCGTCGCCTCTCGAGCTGCGTGACCCAAGGGACTCAGGGGGGATAATCAAAAGGTGCGCTTCTCTGCCCTCCGCGTCGGGGCCGCGAATTAGTGAGGGAAAGCGAATTTCTCCTCCGTCGCGGATGTTCCTTTGTAAATCACGCTCTCGGCTTGCTAGCTCACCACGACGCGAAAAGCTGAATAGCGTGCGAGTTGACAGACTGTGTAGTTAGTTGTGTGGCAAGAGAGCTCTGTGTGATGTGTTTATAATGGATTACACCTTGGCTTCATCTCTCCCCAAATAGTGTCGGGTAAGATGTTTCTTGCTCCGAATGGCAACTGTCGGAGCCACGGTTCTTTGCAGTTACAGACGAAGAAATTGGGTCTTTTGGCGAGGCACGGATTTTCAGTACGTCCCATGCAATGAACGTTTTGATTATGATTTTCTCCAGAAGTTTTCTCGACGATGTTAAAAGGCGTTACTTTTTAAAAAGAACTACAGCAAAAGCGTGTCAGGTTAACACGTACAATATCATTTGAGATCCTTTCGACAAGTATCTTGTATTCTATACCGTTTGTTGAAACAATGACCAAAATATCTGTTTTTAAATTAAGAAATTGGGTTACCAATCCCCACGCGCGTGCTCGCAATCTCCACACATAGCGGCTGTGCAGTCTTTTACATCGTTTTGTCGTGTCATCAGTGTTTAATGTTTTCAACTGACAGTCTTCTTGAGTGCTATAAAATTGCACGCAAGTCTGATGTGCACGAGGAAATGAGTTATGGCGAGTGCAGGGCCATATGGTAATCTTTTCAATGTTTTCGTTAAATCGTTTCGAGATTCACATTTTCTTATTGCTGACGAGTAGAACGTCCTCTCATTTCTTTCCTCCTACTCATTTTGTTTTGTGCTCACAAACACGTCTGAAATCATTGAATGGATGACCAGTACACCTGAATATACCTTTTCATGTGTAACATCATGCGTGTGCTGCGCAAACATGCATAGGTGTGGGTTCATGTGAGCGAGCGTGTACACATGAGCGTGCGTTTGTATGACTGGAGGATACACCTTTGCTTTGTAAGCGAATGATTGATGTACGAGAGTGACAGGATTTCGACGCGGAGACAGGGGATTCATCTGGCAATTTGCCTAGTCGTAATCGGGGATTAACATTCCTGATGATGCTCTACAGGACTGCGTTGGAGAGAGGAAGAGTTAATGACTGACAGAAAAGCCGCCCGTTGAGATTAAAGTGTAGAAACGTACGAACGTTAATCGAGG
>JAWQFJ010024940.1:15000-22500 GCA_034096865.1 Theodoxus fluviatilis
TACCCTTACTCTTAATCTTATGACTGTCTTTAAGTGGCGCCAGAGAGTCTGATGAGAGGCTAATGGGTTTCATGCACACAGCATCTTGCACCCAGCAGCAACACAATGACTTGCACTTGGCATGCTTTGAAAGATGTCGCCGTGCGTGTCTTTATTCTGTAATCCCACCTGTCTGAGGTCGCTGGTGAAAGTCGTGCTGCAGCCAATCAGAAGTGCACTTGTCAGTTCCCGCGACAGTCAGTGTGATCCAGTACTTGCGCAAGAAAGATTATCCGAAATAGCCAAAGGGATACTTTGACAATAGTTTGTTTATTTGCTTTGGTTTTCTTTGGAATCCAAATGTATATATCGCACATCTAAGGATAGACTCTTACATAAGCACGAGTATATAACTAGCAGACACCTGGTAGAACTGTATGCATAGCTATGATGTGAAATAAGTAAAGTGACACATTCAGGCTATTTCAAACTACTTATTCAATTATCTTGGTATGTTATTTGATTTCATATTTTAGGAAAGAACAACTTCTATATATATCTTTCCGTTGCGAAAGATAGTTTTGGGGCGACTATTTTTTCGTGACTGTGGAATGCTCATTTCTGTGCACCAAATGAGATTTGCGTTTTCCCCCGCTCGTTCTTTCGTTTGCTGTAGTTGCATTTGTACGTTTTCCGATTATTTTGTTGTGCAGGAAGTTTCCTTCTGTTCTGGCATTACGTCATGTAATGTGCAATGGCACCCTCAAGAAAATCTTTTTCTCTGAAGATCATCTTGGATGCAGTAACAACAACGTAAGAAGACACAAAAGAAACGAAAAAGAGTGGAGGATAGAGTCTCAAAGCAAGCAATGCCCTTATTCAGCTTTCTTTATATATATATATATAAATATATGTATATATGTATATATATATGTATAAAGAATTGATTTACCTGTGCATATATTCATACAAAGCACGGGCAACATTTGCGGATTGAAGATAAACCAAGACACTTTTGTTCAGCCTCTGAAACTCGTTAATAACCCCATAACAAAACTCGACGAAAGAAGAAGAAAAAGAAAAAGAAAACAACTATTTTGCTTTAGAAACAACAATAATCAACCCACTTTCTGACAAAGAAAACAGTCGAGTGGGTAACAAGATAGCAACCACTGGTGACATCGTGGCGTATTATTTTGTCTTTGCTGAGGGGAAAAAACGGCAGGGTTGACTGCTTAAACCTTTTCTATCTCATCCGCCACACTTGCTTGCTGTTCCGCCGTCTGGACGTCAAGCAGCTTGCTCTCCACTGGCGATGACGGAGGGGGCTTGTGGTCGGGGCGATAACCAGTGGGGATAAGAGCTTCCCCTCTCCCAGATAACGACAGGCATGTTTACGATGACGTCTGCGGTGTGTGGCGTGCGCGGAACGTTGTGACGACCGAACCCTCCCTGGGAACCTTTTTGTGGCTCTGTGTGTCTCTTTCTGGTAAACTGAACGTGTCCTTTGTGTATGTGTACACACAGTCGTAAACCCAGCCCCCGCCAGTCGTGGTTATCTATACACTGTAGTTTTCCCACCACAAAGGGAACTTTCATTGCCTGGCAATGGTTGTGAGAAAATTCTGTTTCTTCTGCGTTTTAAGATGGTTTTCTTTTTTCTTCTTTTTCTTCAACAGTGCCACGACCTATAGACAATGGAAATGAAAAAGAGGGAAGCATGATCGTATTTGAATTATTTAATGATTTAGATCCACTACAGAGAAAAAAACCGCTTTATGAAGAATATGTATGTATGTATGTATTTTAATTTTTACTGCGCCTTATCACAAAAACATGCTCATGGCGCGACAAGACGAAATAAAAAAGTTTTGAGGCCAGTCTTAAATGCGGCCAAGGTTGGACTAGCCCTCAGTCCCTCAGGAAGTTGGTTCCAGAGTCTCGGTCCAACAACGCTGAAGGAGCGGTCACCGAAGCTCCGTAACCTTGTTTGTGGGACAATCAAGAGTCTTCTTTTTGAGGAACGGAGATTCCTTGTGGGGTTGTGAGGTCTAAGGAGTTCTCCGAGGTAGGTTGGGGCTTCACCAGATTCACACTTAAACACGATGGAGAGGGTCTTAAATTCCACCCGTTGGCGAACTGGAAGCCAATGAAGGTCACAGAGCACAGGGGTTATGCGAGCCCACCTCGGCAGTCGCTTCACTACCCTAGCTGCAGAATTCTGAAGACGCTGAAGTCTCTGCAATTGACCGTTGGTTGCAGCAGTCAGCAGACTGTTGCAGTAATCAAGATGGGACAGCACAAGGGTCACCACCAGGGCCGCTGCGGTCTTTTCAGTCAGACAATCCCTGATACTCCAAATGCGGTGTAGGTGCATGTAGCCTGAGGAGATGATTTTACGAATTTGGGGGTCTGGTGACAAGTTTTGATCTAACATGACCCCGAGATATTTCGCACTTGTGGCAAATGCTATGTTCGCCTCCGCTATGTTAATATGTGTCTCTCTGATCAATTGCCTGCTTTTTTCTCTACCAATGAGAATCACTTCAGTCTTGTCTTCATTGAGTTTGAGGTGATTGGCCGACATCCATTCCTTGATGTCACTACAGCAGTTTTGCACTGTGAACTTGTTCACCGCAAAGGCTTCATGATCTGGTTTGGAAGCCATGTAGATCATAGTGTCGTCGGCGAATAGATGGTGAGGGATGCCGTGTTGGAATACACTCTTACGTGTAGGCAGACGTTGACATACATTTCTTAATATCGTCTGACCAGATCTGTGAATAATAATTTACTGATTTAGATTCCATTCTAACAGTTCTTCTGTCTCTCGACGTCTTCGATTAAAAGGTATGGAGTTTTATCATATATAACATTTGTGACAATAAAAATGTAAAGACACCGTCAAATAAAAATTTTCATTCCACACGATAGATAAATCCTAAAACCTCAATATTTTCTCAAATTGAAACGACATAAAGTTGTTTGTCGCTTGTTTCAATCGCAGACAACTCTCCAGTAGTTATAAATCCAACGGTATGTACATGTATTTCAGAAACTCAAAGTGTATATTTCGTTAATGTTTTAGCACGCATATCATTTACACATATGTGCTGGGACAAGTTGAAGGAATGATACGGTCAACGAGATACACGTTTACACCTGAGGATTTCAAAGACGTAGGTGGAACAGGTCACTGGAAGAATGTTGAGCTTACTGGCCTCTCGGGTGTTCTCCCTCTAAATGAGGACAACAGCTGCACTGAGCGATGCGTTTGCCCGGGCACAAGTAATGACAGTGGACGTTGTATGGGAACGAAACACCCACCCTGAGAGGTTTGAAGGCGTGAGGGCGTGAGGGACCTCGCAAACGATGAAAGCGTCAGTACCATTGATGAGGGAGACGAACATTCCCTCCATTGTAAGTAAATAACGTTCTTCAACCAACGCGCTATGCCACTAGCTCTTGGCTGAATATTAGTTTTCCCTCCTTTCGTTCACACTTCGTCAGACGCCACCTTCTGACACCATAAGTTCCACAGAACGTGCAAAGATGTGCGAGGCTACGGCTCATTTGGAAAGCAACGACTAACAAGTTCTTCAGGCTTTCTGCCAAGATTCTCGGGGAAACCTTGCCTTCTGCCAGCAGGGAGTCCTTGGTCCATGCAGAAACCCTAATCTTTCTGGATGCCTTTACGGTCATTAGCATCTTCAGGTCGCGATTGATGTCGACATGGAGTGCGCAGTGTGTGAGCATCTCCAAGGCACTGAAACTCATTGGAGTAATGCGGCACATATGTTGTTTCCTCCATACATAACTTTTCTAAAATGCAAGATTACTTTTAGTCGTTGCTGCTCTGCGAGGTTTCCAACTCGATCATTGGTATTTTGCACTCGGTGAGACGTGTATGCATTTCTGCGGACTATAACTCCTACAATCAACCTCCCTACGCTGGTGACGTTAGCAATACAATTCCTTGTGCTTATGTTACTACCATAATAATAAGAACTCCATCCATAATCACCCATAACACCACTACTATTACTACCACATCCATCATCACTACTCCCACCACCACTAACACGATTACTACTACTGCCACTGCTACTACTGCTACAACCGCTACTACTGTATAATCACTATGACTGCTACAACTGCTACAACCGCTACTGCTACAACTGCCATCACCTCTTCAACAACTACGACCACTACCACTATTCTAATTACGACTACGACTACTACATGTTCGACTACCATCACCATCGCTTCTACACCTCCTTCTTCAACCGCTCCTACAACTTCAACAAGTACTAACAATACTTCAGTGACTACTACTCCTATTCCGACTGCAACCACTACGATCATCATTACTTCTACTACTCCTATTGCTGCTGCTGCTGCATACTGCTGCTACTGCTGCTGCAGCAAATAATGATGATGATGATGATGATGATGATGATGATGATGATGATGATGATGATGATGATGATGATGATGATGATGATGATGATGATGATGATACTTATCCCGGATATGGTTGGACAAGCCAATCCAAGCCGTAACGTGTTGTTCAAAATGCAGTTTGGACATCACAGACATCTGAACGTAGGAACGACTCCTTTTTCAACAGCAACAGCGTGAGAAGCATTCGAGATGAACGTACAACTTTCGACACTCTTCTGACTATTCGTTGTTCGTTAAATGAAGCTCCGTATATCATCATATCATTGTTATTTGAAAATATGACATCTAAACAGATGGACATATCAACTAAATATATAGTCATATCGCTTTCAAGTAGACGAATAAATGTTTTATGAATGTATTGATAAAATGAGTTTTACTATGTATCAGCTTTTGCAGGCTATATAAAGCCAACAACTGTAACATCACGGAAACTAGTTGAAGTAGGAACAAGTCAAGTTTCGACTTTCAAAATTATTCACCTTTTTCGAATCGCGTAGGGAGACGCTAACCCATAGAGGCGAGAATGTTTGCCTGCAAAGTAATTTTCGCTGTGATAAATGATGCTTAAATCTTTATGATTTGTGGTTTGTACTATTGGAGCTATATAATGTATTCACTCAGCTAACACACAAACGCCCATTCACACATACACATACACACAAATGCACACATAGGCACACATACACATGCATGCGCACACTCACACGTGCACAGTCTTACACATGCACACGTACAACACTCATTCGCACAGACAAACGGGAAAGAGGAGGAAGTGAATAATTATGTGAAACACTTTCAGACAATTTAAAAAAAAAAACGTTTCTCACACCACCCCCCTAAAAAAAGGATGTTCTCTCGCAGCAACACTCCTGCTTGTCCTGATTGCATCATGCTTCTTTGTTGTTCATTTCCAGTGACCTGTGCCTTTTTCTTGTTGCCATCGAGTCCTGTTCTCATGCAGTGCGTAGCAATCCTTGGTATGTCTGCATCTCATCGTAAGTCGCCCTATTTTTGCGTTGCCAAGGCAGGAATAGCAGCAAAGCATCCCTCACCTGCCGCCCTATGCTGTGACTGGTGAAGGTGTATCTTTTGAAGATCGCGAGGTGAAATACCATGCGTGTGATGGCGCCTTCCTTCAGCACCCCCCACCCCCACCCCCACTCTCACCCTCACCCCACCCTATCCTACCCCCCCCCCCCCCCCCACCCGCTCGCTGTCTGGAAGGTATTACTTCAAGATGGGAAATCCAATGCTACCCCAGAGGGACACAACCCGACGCGAGAGTGGTCCCCCTTGTTGTCTCAGGGACCCACCGAGCATTTTACCATCCATAGTCTCCTTTGCTCGACGGTTGTACGTGTTGAAGTAGGCGGACGCAGCCATGACCGAAGACTTTGCAAGCAGATAGTTCAGTGTTCGGTTCCTCGTTACGCCATATTCCCTCTTTGTTTTGAATATCATTGTTGACGTGGTTAATTCAGTGGTCTGCATATAGTTGAAAGATGTCATTTCTGATAGATCATTACACAGAGCGTTATAAGTAAATAGCTGTCGTGTTGTGATGTGAATGAGGACATTTTCCCCCTTTTCATGTCGACTGCCTTAATGCATTATTGATGTCCCTGGAAAGTAACAATGTTCACTGAACGACTTCGACACTCCTCTTTGTGAGAATAAAAGGGTTCATACAGTCGTAGGCTCGTTACGTGGGTGATCGTGAATGAAGCCTTATCTTTATTCAATGACTGTTCAGAGCTTACAGAATCATTTAATTTTCGTGGATAAATACATTCGAAAAATCGGAAATGTTCTATTAGGTAGAGTGGGTAACCGAGTTGCGAAATTCGATACTTCGCGGTAGACCTCGGTGTCTCGGAAACGGCTTACTCACGTGGTTCCGTCGAAAGAGAAAATGTGGGCCATTGCTTTTGGTAGAGGCTTCCAGCGCATAGAGAACTTTTGATCGTAGACTGACACCTTTTTGACTCACATGCGAAGCAAAAGTGAGTCTATGTACTGAGCCGTGTCGTCCGTCCGTCCGTCCGGGCGTCCGTCCGGGCGTCCGTCCGTCCGGGCGTCCGTAAAAAACTTAAACGTTGGATTTTTCTCGGAGACTATTAAGTCTATCAACACCAAATGTGGCATGATGGTGTATGATGACAAGGCCTCAAAAAACATACATAGTGACTTGACCTTGCTTCAAGGTCAAGGTCACAGGAGCCATAAATGTGGTCTCAAAAACAGTCATTTTTCACATTTTCCCAATTTTCTTCCACGTTATTGAGAATGGCGACATTAGCTACAAGTGGTATATAGGTCAAAGCAAGCCCTATCTTTTGATACCAGTTTGGTTGACCTTGCTTCAAGGTCAAGGTCACAGGAGCTCTTCAAAGTTGGATTGTATACATATTTTGAAGTGACCTTGACCCTGAACTATGGAAGATAACTGTTTCAAACTTAATAATTATGTGGGGCACATGTTATACTTTCATCATGAGACACATTTGGTCACATATCATCAAGGTCAAGGTCATTTTGACCCTTATGAAATGTGACCAAAATGGGGTAGTGAACCACTAAAAGTGACTATATCTCATGGTAGAAAGTGCCAATAAGCACCATTGTGCTTCCTATGTCTTGAATTAACAGCTTTGTGTTGCATGACCTTGGATGACCTTGACCTTGGGTCAAGGTCACATGTATTTTGGTAGGAAAAATGTGTAAAGCATTTCTTTGTGTATGATGTCATTGGTAGGTTTACTTGTTTGACCTTGACCTTGAAGGTCACCTGAAGGTCAAGGTCATATAAAGGTCAAGGTCAAGCATGTGAGTCGTATGGGCTTTGCCCTTCTTGTTTTTCTTGGTAAGGCATAGTCCTTAGTCTGGGTTAATGAATGCCTCACAGGCAGCGTGAACCCAAGTGCGAAGGGAAACGAGTTAGACCTTTGAAAACGAAGCCGGAACTCGTTCAAGTCTCGCACCAGAAGACTGGGCTGTAGGAAAAAAAGACAACTACAGAACCAACAAAACCTGTAACGAAATGCCTCCACCTAC
>JAWQFJ010024940.1:30000-50473 GCA_034096865.1 Theodoxus fluviatilis
TTGCACGTGTATTGCCAGATGACGCTCTGGAATTGAGTGCTGCTCTGGTGCAAGAAATGGTTTCGGACAAATCTTTGACGCCCCAAAAGGAAAATCTATTTAACCCCAACTTGTCATGAATTATTCATGCCGCCCTCTGGGTTGGACGATTGGCGCCCGATGCTATCTCATAAACCTTCCCGAGTTGTGTGGTGTGTGTGAGGTTTCATGAAAGACTAATGAAAGTCTCTCACTTTATATACTTAGAGTGACTATCGGCAACATAAAGTTCTTGATTTGTAGCTTTCTTTGTGGGCGAGAAGGAATCTTCTGTATGGAGTGGGAGAGAGAGGTCTCTGCCCCTCCGTGCATGGAATCCAGTGTGGCTGCAATGGAAGTCTTAAGGGGGAAGTTCGCCAGGGAAAAGTTTGGGAAATAAGGAGAGGGAAGACGAGGAGTCAAGAGACGAGGTGGTGTAGGAGATAAATCCATGAGAACGGAGGTTTGGAAGGATAGCAATTGAACTGTGAGCAGGTGGAGGATGAGATTGTCGTGTATGGCCTTTCAATTGAAGCTGAAATAGATAAATGATGCAGGAATACGGGGGATTTGAGATCTAATGGGAGTACTGCTCTATGCCATAACAGTGACCCAGCATGGAGCAGTCGTCGATTTCAAGTCAACTTCCTGGCAGAGCAAGGCTGCCAGGTCGTCCGTCTGGTCTTGGCACAGGAAATGAAAGTCGACATGCGTTCCATGTGATGTCTCTCTAAGTTGCCTCCCCTGACCACCAGACGGCGCCGTGGGAGCGCTAATTTCTGTGAGGGGCCGCTGCGAGCTGTAATACAGTTGGACCGCCACAATTGGTTGCTTCTTTGCAGATGACCTGCCGATATACTTCTGAAGTCGAGCAGATCGCCCCATTGGTCGGTCCCTGGTTCTCCTTGTGTCTCGGAAGCAGATAGCTGATTGGCTCTGGCAGAAAATATTCCATACAGGTTCTCTGGTTCGTTTTGGCTGATTCTTGGCGTGCGATTTGCCTCCCAAGACTTCTGGAATAATTCCTTGGGGAACTCAGAGTAGAATGGCATGTATCTGCTCACCCATGACCTTGGTGTAGACATTCCACAGGGAAGTAAAACCCCAATGCATTTCAAGATAAAAAGCAGAAATGATAATGGGACGCTAAAGTGAAATGAATGAATGATCTCAGAGTAGATGCGGCGCATCCCAGCACGTGTGAGGAAATTACGTTTATGATGGTCTCCCTGCAACACGGAAGATAGAAAAATATACAACTAGCAATGTCTGGAAACTCGGGAAAAGAAATTGATATATTATAAACATTTTCAGTGAAGATAAATATTTGCAAGAGCAACGCACAAAGGTCACATATATACATTATACTTTGAATCTGTAATTCACGTGCTTATTCTCTTGTTCACTCATGCACTCAATCGCCCCACAGCTCAGCAAGTCATACATCGATCATCTCTGTTTTTACCCATTACATGGGAAAACTACATCTAATTCCATTGTAAGCAATGAGCAAGATTCATCCATCCACTCAGTCGAAGCTGCTCAGCTCGCTCTCTCGTCACCATGTTTCATTCCTCTTACCAGGCACCTAACGTTCTCCACCGAGACCTCTGAGCAAGACCACGTGGCAGCAATCTGTTCCCAAACACATTTGCCGGTAACTTAGCTTCCTTCTCAAGGCTTTGACATGATTAGCTTCAGCCACCGAAACGGCGACTATTCCAAAGCGCCTGAACTGGAACCGCGGCCTGAAACGACCGAGCTGTAATCAACGCAAGATGTAGCAAGTTTGTCCTTGCTCTTGCGTGGCCGTATTTCCTATTGGTCGTCCACGCGCAGTCCATGGCATGGATGGTGCAGGCAAGTGGCTGCACCATGCAGCTGCAAAAAAACCTTGAGAAGGAAGACTAAGAAAGTGGGGACATCCATGGAAAAGTCAATGGCCAAAGAAATGCTAATGGCCTTGCCAAGGAATAAACGTATAACAGGGACTCCCATGGAAATGCCATGCCATGAAATAGAGGAGGAGTGAAGACTTCCGTGGAAATGCCATGCCATGAAATAGAGGAAGAGTGAAGACTTCCGTGAAAATGTCAATGGCCTCGTCATAAAATGAAGGAGGAGTGAAGACTTCCGTGGAAATGCCGATGGCCTCGCCATGAAATAGAGGAGGAGTGAAGACTTCCATAGAAATGCTAGTGGCTTTGCCATGAAATAGACGAGGAGTGAAGACTTCCATAGAAATACTAGTGGCCTTGCCATGAAATAGAGGAGGAGTGAAGACTTCCATAGAAATGCTAGTGGCCTTGCCAAGGAGTAAACGTAGACTAGGAACCCCCATAGAAAAACCCATGGTTTTGCCTATGTGGGAACTTCCGCATGAGAAAGCTATGCATAAAACGGTGCATGGAATGAACGCATGTGCATGGTAAATATATTGCGATGGTAGCAAAAGAGGACTATTCAGTCTGCATATAAGTATGTCTGCAACTTCCTTAAAGAAAATTCACGAAACTAGCCGAAATATCAGTTTGTAGGTATTTCATGTGGTGATCGTTGGAAATGGCACGAAGAGATTGTTCTTACCTTTATAATAAAGAATAATGGCTTGCTGAATGTTTTAATCTACTCGTAGAACTCCGTTGGTCACGGTTGGGTCATCTTTCACGTGCTCATCTGCGCAGCTTGTGCTTTTCTTGTTTCTGTAAAATCGATTATGACATTCAAAAGTTTTCATATTTAGGCGTCCATTGCGTCTCAAAACATTTGTTCTTCTTGTGAAAGCTTTGATACAAGGCAACAACAAAAAATCATGGAGGGAAACAGTTGCGAATGCGTTATTTTGCTTCTAGTGGTGGGCTATACTGAGTATTTTGACTTCTCACATCGCACCATAACCATCCTTAACTCATAGGTAAAGGATGGGCCACCGGATTCATTCCCGAAGACAAAACAAAAATGATCACAAAGATCACTGGGAGATGTTGGAATCACTGGTTTAGTGTTAGAGTAAACGTTTCGGGCATACCCCTTCTTGTTTCACCTTTCTTGAACTCATTCGAGGAAATGTCTAGTGCTGTTTTGTGCATTCCTTTGAATGTTCAAGTCTTCACTAAACCTGGGAATTTAGTAACAGTCTCAAAGCACCCAAACAACGGTGATTCCAGGTGAATTAAGAACAAGTTGGCCAACCTTTTCTCCTTTAAAAAGGTCAGGAAAATGTCGAGAAAAATGTTTGGCTGTTTTATTACTTTGAAGGTGGAATGAATCCTTTACTGCTCAACGGTTCCACGTGCTGCAATCGCCCTTTTTCTCCATTTTTCACTCTTGTGACTTCTGTGAGCTTCACGAATGAAGCTTCGAGTTTGGACGAAGCGGGAAGTTGTTTTCGTTAATTGCCACTCCTTCGTGCAGCTCTGTTACACTGTGACCTGCACTCAGTGACCTTACGCTGCAGAGCTTGCTGCTCGAGTTCACTCTCGCCAGGAAACTTCAACCTTGGAAGTCAGAACAACAACTGAAGGGGAGACTCTGGAGAGAGGGCAAAGCCCAGGTAGCCACCATGACGTCTCGGAGGCCTGCTCTCTCTCTCTCTAGAGGCAAACCTAAAGTTCCCCTCTCCCTTGCGTCGACTTCCGGTGCGTTTTTGCGCTCAGACGGAAAGGGAGGTAACTTCAGACACAACATCCGGTGCTGTTTCATGGTTGCCTCATCAGGCAAATTTAGGCCGGAAATGTGCTCTAATGCAGTGCAATGGACTATTCTCAGTGCAGACCATTTTGTTTACACTGTTTGGCTTTTGTTTGTTTTGGGACTCAATAGCCTTAGTTGTGTGGACTGAGGGATAACTGCACATAGTGTGTTGCATTATGCAGCGGCAGTCGAGAGTGGCACCCTGGTGACGGTGTTTTTGTTGTTGTTGAGAGAGATATTTATCAGCAGCTTGTTCTGTCCTGACGTGTAAAGCCCAGGAAGCTTGAGGTTGGAAGATCTGAGCAATGTAAATGCAAATAAAGTGATGGAATAGTGAGAAGCACAGGAGCAGCAATGGCCTGAATGCGCGAACTTGATGACATCAGCCACCTCATTCGTTTCCATTCATGAATTATTTCGAGCTATTGCAACCAGCTTTTGCGTGGGACGACTCGCAAACAGCTGCCCCTGTGGAACACGTGACTTAAGGCTCTCAAGGGCCTCTCCAACCAACAGGAGCCAGCAAGGGGAGGCAAGTGCTCACCCGCAAGTGAATTCACCGGAAGCAGAAGGTCTGCATCTTGGAGCAATAGTGTTGCTGACCGCATTTGCCCGCCATAGAGCGCTTCTGGAGAAAACAGTCGTGGGAGGTTGTGTAGTGATATTTAATGGAGCGTAATGTAAAAGGAAGTGGAAGGGGAATCACCCCTACGTAATATTTTTGTCAAGAAAAGAATGAACAGGCTTCTTTCGACGTCTACATACACTGTGTACGGCTCTGGAATAAGATAACATTAACAATAGTACATAGTGAAAGCTACGGCAAATAATGCTTTACCAGACGTCGAGTACAAGAGGGAGACCTTGCGAAAGAAGTGCTACTGTGGAGAATTTGTCTTTGCTACACCAAAACGATACATACGTAAATGCCGGCAACTCCTTTAACCCCACAACCTCCACAGCCTTTCACCAAAGGCCGGGGGCCGCTCAACTTCCTTTCAGGGGATACAACACTTCGCGCAGCCGGCGTTCACTCAATGAACGTGGTCTCCGGTCACGTGCTACGGGTCTAGCAGGGCCACGTGGGAGTCATCGCGCTGAGGTCAGGGAGACGGTGGAAGCTGGATCAGCAGTCCCCGTTCTGCTGGCCTCAGACACAACACATGAGGCAAGAGTTAGCAGGGGCGACCCCTTGCGCTACCAGTGAGTCCCCGAAGCTGCGTTCACACCGCAGTCAAATAGTGTTGTGATATGCTTTTCGGGAGTTTATTCAGTTGCCTGAACGAGGAGGGAATGCCAACATATTTACGTGACTTGATCAACCTTTACAGGCCGGCTCGCCATCTCGAATCTGCCCAGTGTTCTCCTGAGTTGCCCCCAAGTGAAAAGTTGGAAATGGGGAGAGAGGACTCTATCCAGCAACTCCAAGACTTGGGAACACTCTCCCAGAAACACTGATAGCTGCTAAACATCTGTTCACTTTCCGGAGAGGCTTGAAGACCTTCCTCTTCCGGAGCTGAAATTTATATAGCGCATTCTTGTGTGAAGCTCAAAAAAGCAGCAGACCTGCTGAATTTTAGGCGCTTTGCTGGAGACTTACATAAATACATACACAGACATAGCAGTTGTCTGCCTTGTCTGTGGGCTTGAAGTAGCGTCAGATGACGTGTTGATAAATACGGAAATTCTTTGATGTCATCTTTTGATGGAGCTGAGAATCGTGGTGCAGAGTGGAACTCACGGCGTACTTCGTGGCAAGAAAACGGGCGTCTCGATCCACATTTAGCTCCGCGCTGCTGTCTGATTGGACTGTTATGTTCACATTGCATACTTTTGCCTGGTCAAAGCATAATGCCTTCCTTTCCCACATATGTTTTATTCCCTGTGAACTGCATCGTGTCATGGAGGTGATATCGATTACTTCCTTCCTTCGCAGGCTGCACTTTGCATTTTTAGAAAGTAAAAATGAATGGTGCCAGGTCAAAACGTTGTATGTGGAAACTAAATTATGACCTTAATTTATAAGTTCTGATATTTTTCCATCTGTATGCGTAGGTTATGTTTTAGTCACCGAAAAGCTCAGTTTGGACGTACAATTTAATAAACCTTCTGAAACCAATCTGTATGATTGTCGTGAACAATATTCCCACTGCAGTTTTGAATGGTCCTGATATGTCTTCAATTCACCTTCGTTTCTTTTGTCTGACCACTCAAAGAATTTTTCACATTCGACAATAGTTTGTGCTCTTGGCCGATGGCGATGAGACCGAGGACTTGGTGACGACTGGCAGGGGAAAAACAAGCGGAAACAATGGCCGGAGTCCCCACCCAGAGTGTACTGCAGCCCCAGCTCCACGTGTTTCTGAGAGAGAGAGAGAGAGAGAGAGAGAGAGAGAGAGAGAGAGAGAGAGAGAGACAAATCACTCACAGATTCGTGTGCTTGCGTGTGGAATGGTAGTAAACGTCTTTCCAGCTGCTTTGGAGAAAGTTCCTGCTCTACACTTCTGAAAGTCTTTTTGTCCCCAGGAAGTTAGCTCTACATCAGTGTAAGCATGTTCTTTAGTGTAATGGATGCATTTGTTGAGCGTGTTTTGCTGTTTGAGTCATTTGGCCGGAGACGACGAGGGAAACGAGAGGCTTGGCGTATCGCGTATTCTTGCAGACTTCAATGCCTTTGAAATTTTTCCCCACCAGTTTTTCCCTTTGTCCATCTCCGCACTTATCGATCCCCATCCAGCCCCGCCCCCAATTTCCACTACCCCCTTCTGCCCCTCTATTTATTGATCACCATGTCATTTTCTGTTGGGTTTTTTCATAATAATTTGATCTGGAATGACGGCGGCTGTGTTATGATGGGAATAGGATGTTCCCTTTCTGTATTATAGTGGAGATGTTGCTTCGCAGAAGATGTACGACAGATACAATATATCTCGGTGTGAAGTTTCTCGATCAGTATTACATTTTGGTATATGTACTTCAGAGGCGGGTTACTCGGACTATGGATATGCAGTCCAAAGCAGTCCAAAGGGCGTTTCCGGTGTTATCTGAAAGTTATTGCTGTCATCTAACAGGAGTCGCTATCAACACTGGGACGAAAAAGCAGACAGTGTCTGGTTTTGAAATTGATTGAAATACAAGAACTGAAGGACTGAACATAGCGTATGAATACAGCGATCACTCTTATTTAATGACCGGAAATGTTTTTTTAATTCTTTGGACTGCATATGCATGGACCTGGGAAATCCGCCTCGCTCATGCCAGCGGTTCAGCACACGCCAGGCCTTGTAACATGTTTGGCACAACGCATTTCGTTGGTGTTATGTTATGGGCAACTTGCGCTGAAGAATTGCATTACTGTGTAATATAATGAAGAACGGAAGTCTCTAGGGTATTTGGCGATGACAAACCATCTTCGCGCCACATTGAGCAGTGGTTAGATTTTTGGCAATCGCTACTTTCACCTCTTCAAGCTTCGTGGTTCTTTTACGCTTCATATGGCAAGCTTCGATTCTATCCGACCATGTCCAATGATTACAACCATTCTTGTGCATTCATTACACTTACCTTTGTTTACCTGAAAATGCACGTGTTTATTTGTTTGTATGTTTGTTTGTTTACAGCACTACCTGATGCAGTTCGGGTACCTACAAGAGCAAGATCCCAGCACAGGCGCACTGCTGCACGAGGATGCGGTCAAGAGAGCGCTGCTCAGTTTCCAAAGAATGGCGGGGCTGCCATTGACAGGTAGGCAGCCACTCTAGCACCACCACAAGACGCACTACGTGACGTCACCTTGGAAACACCCGACCCGACCTGAAGTCTCTGGAGCTCTTGTGTGTCCTTGTATTGATGCCGACTCCTGTGTTTGGTGCCTCTGGTGTGTTTTATGTCCGTGTCTTCGTCCTTGTCATTTCACGGGTTCCAGGGCAGTTACCAACTGTTTTTCAAGTGTGTGTGTTTAGGGTTACCTTAATGAAAGACGTGAGAGAGGTACGGTGCGAAATATTGAAACGTTTCCTTATTGTTTTCTACAATATTTTCAGTGCTTGTTGCTTGAAACCATTTTTGTTTTATTTACTCCTTGAGTGAGAGTCCTTTCTGTCTCTGTCTCCCTTCTCTCTCTCTCTCTCTCTCTCTCTCTTTCTCTCTATCTCTCTCTCTCTTATGGGTTATGGGATGAAAGGGAGACTACTCCAGATGATCCAAGCAATGTATTTTGATGTTCAAAGCAGTGTAAGGTGCAACGGTCGCTACAGCGACTCATTTGCATATACCAAGGGATTAAAGCAAGGATGTAAAATGAGTCCGATACTTTTTTCTCTTGTAGTGAACTATGTGGCTAAGATTGTAACCAAACATGGTAAACATGGTATTCAGCTTATGCCTGATGCTACGATTATATATCTGTTACTGTTCGCAGATGATATAGTTCTTGTATCGGACACCGTCGTTGGTCTGCAAAACCAATTGAACAGTCTCAAAAAAGCTTCAGACACAGTTGGTCTGGATGTAAACCAACAAAAAACAAAGGTCATTGTTTTCCGAAATGGTGGTTATCTGGCAGGTCATGAGAAGTGGTATCTGGGGACGGAAAGAATTGAGACTGTGAATGAGTACAGATATCTTGGAGCACTGTTCACTTCGAGACTGTCCTTTAGTATTTTACAGTCTGATCTTGTACTTAGAGCAAAAGCTGGCATGATTCAACTGACTAAGTGTCTACAAAAATTAGGAAATGTGTCACCAGATGTGTATTTCAAAATGTTCACTACCCAGATACAGCCGGTACTTTTGTATACATCAGAACTGTGGGGACTGTACAACTGTTCGGAAATAGAATCTGTACACCTACAAGCTATGAAAAGATTTCTCAATGTTCCTGTACAAGCTCCTAACTTGATGACGTATGGTGAAATCGGAAGATACCCACTGTATATCAATGCAACTTTACGGGCTATTAAGTACTGGTTGCGTGTACTTAAGATGGAGGCAACTAGATACCCTAACAAAGTTTACAAGATGATGCTCATCTCGGGAAATAATGGAAACTGGGTTGACAAAATAAAAGAAGTATTGTATAGATATGATTTTGCTGATGTATGGCGTAATCAGAATGTGCGGAATGAGACAGAGTTCTTGCTCGAGTTCAGAAAGCGCCTTATCACTGAGTACATGAATGTATGGACAGTTTCAATATCAGCGAGTGGTAGATATGAACTGTACAGATCCTTTAAGACAGAATTGAATAGAGAGAAATATTTGTATATATTAGATAAAAAAGTTTTCCGAGATGTTTATGTTATTTTTAGGATGGGATTCAGCGATCTGTTCACGCATAAATACAGATTTTCTACGGAGCGAGCTGATAATGCTTACTTATGTCCATCATGCTTTGAAACAGACGAAAATGAACAGCATTTGTTACTTGAATGTCCTGCCTATGAAGATCTCAGACGAATGTATATATGCAAGTTGATGACGAATACATATGCCTTTGATGTTAAGGTACTCCTGTCGCTGGAGGAGCCTAAGGCAGTACGAGCGGTTGCAACGTATTTATATTATGCATTCAAAAGAAGACAAGAAGCTGTTTCTATTGCTATGGCCGAAGAGGCATATTATGTGTAATTGTGTTGTGATGGGCCGGTGGCCTAACAAAAATAAACCATTCGTTCGTTCGTTCGTTCGTTCTCTCTCTTATCTTTTCTCATATTTCTCTCACCTTTCTCACCCCTTAATTTCTCTCTCTCTCTCTCTCTCTCTCTCTCTCCAAATGCTGTGACACCACGTGCAAAAGCTACAATAAAAACTTGCTTTGCGACAAAAAAGAGGCAAACATTTACGAGATCAACTGCATTACCTACACCACACATTGCAACAAACATGAGATGCAATTTGTTGGAAAGGTCGGCGGCATAAACAAACGAATTCGTTCGTTCGCTTGTTCGTTCGTTCGTTCTCTCCCTAGCTGTGGGCCGCATGCTCCTCGCCCTGAGTGTTCGCTACCTGTGGCTCTGTGGCCGAGTGGTTAGCGCGCTGGACCTACAGTCGCTTGCGGCCAGTGGGTACGGCGTTTGAAGCTGCGCGGTTCCCAGAGTTGCATCCTTGAGCAAGATGCTTAACTCGCATTGCTTCTCCCCACCCAGGAGTAAAACCGGGTACCTGTGAGGGCAATGTTGCCAAAAAACGTAGTGCGATTAACCCTTGTATGCGGCCAAGCGCCAGCATCGGGTTGGAATACTCCCCAGGGAGCGGAGTTGGTGCTGGTACCTGACTGTGTGCGTCTTAAATGTCTGTTACTATGTTTGTTGTGAGGGACCAGTGAGGATTGATCAAGATGCCCAGTGATCAGGGGGTAAAGTATAAAGCGGTTTGAGACCCAGACAAAGGGTGTAAGTCGCTATATAAAACCACACCTTTACCTTTTTTCCCTGTCGTGGGTGTGCTGCCTGGCTTTCCTTCAGTGCCGATGTGCATGCCAGATGCTGTTGTCTCTGAAGCAGTAAGATCAAAGAAAGCGCAGTACGTGGTGGATATTTCGATATTTTTGCAGTTAAAAAGCGAAATGGGCGGTTGTTTCGTTGGAAAGAGTACAAATTAGGCTTAACCGCGAATGCAGGCTTTCATCAGTACAATGCCTCTTTCACTTAGTGGAAATTCCTGCGCTGTAAATAGTTGGTCGAATGAGTTACATTTCTCTTGTCACGGTTCACAATTGTATGATACTTTCACACACACACACGCGCGTACACACACACACACACACACACACACACACACGCACACCCACGCACACGCACCCGCACACGCACGCACACACAATGCCTCTAGTCACATATACCAAAACAGTAATTGTATATAGGCTGTTTGGTTGGGTTTTTTTTCGTCAAATAAAACGTAATTGCAGTGTAAGTCCTGTGGGGAAAAAAACCCTAAAGCAATCTGAAAGAAAGGGAGAGAGAGAGAGAGAGAGAGAGAGAGAGAGAGAGAGAGAGAGGGAGAGGGAGAGGGAGGGAGAGAGAGAGAGAGAGAGAGAGAGAGAGAGAGAGAAAGAGAGAAAGAGAGAGAGAGAGAAAGAGAGAGAGAAAGAGAGAGAAAGAGAGAGAGAAAGAGAGAGAGAGAGGGGGAGGGAGAAATGAAACAGGAGATCTAAGCACTGGAATATTTACAAATTTCTGCGTGATTCCACACAATGTGTTCTTTCAATGAGGCTTCAGTTAACAAAGCAGCCATTTGGGGGTCAATGCAGCCATTTGGGGGTCAGTGCAGCCACTGGTGGTCAGTGCAGCCATTTGGGGGTCAGTGCAGCCACTGGTGGTCAGTGCAGCCACTGGGGGTCAGTGCAGCCATTGGTGGTCAGTGCAGCCATTTGGGGGTCAGTGCAGCCATTGGGGATCAGTGCAGCCATTGGGGTTCAGTGCAGTCATTGGGGTCAGTGCAGCCACTGGGGGTCAGTGCAGCCATTTGGGGGTCAGTGCAGCCATTTGGGGGTCAATGCAGCCCCTGGTGGTCAGTGCAGCCATTTGGGGGTCAGTACAGCCATTGGGGGTCAGTACAGCCATTGGGGGTCAGTGCAGCCATTGGGGGTCAGTGCATCCATTGGGGGTCAGTACAGCCACTGGGGGTCAGTGCAGCCATTGGAGGTCAGTACAGCCATTGGGGGTCAGTGCAGCCAATTGGGGATCAGTACAGCCATTGGGGGTCAGTGCAGCCATTGGGGGTCAGTGCAGCCATTGGGGGTCAGTGCAGCCACTGGTGGTCAATGCAGCCACTGGTGGTCAGTGCAGCCATTTGGGGATCAGTACAGCCATTGGGATCAGTGCAGCCACTGGTGGTCAGTGCAGCCACTGGTGGTCAATGCAGCCACTGAGGGTCAGTGCAGCCACTGGTGGTCAGTGCAGCCACTGGTGGTCAGTGCAGCCACTGGTGGTCAGTGCAGCCATTGGGGGTCAGTGCAGCCACTGGTGGTCAGTGCAGCCACTGGTGGTCAGTGCAGCCATTGGGAGTCAGTGCAGCCACTGGTGGTCAGTGCAGCCACTGGTGGTCAGTGCAGCCATTGGGGGTCAGTGCAGCCACTGGTGGTCAGTGCAGCCATTTGGGGATCAGTACAGCCATTGGGGATCAGTGCAGCCATTGGTGGTCAGTGCAGCCACTGGTGGTCAGTGCAGCCATTTAGGGGTCAGTGCAGCCATTTGGGGGTCAATGCAGCCACTGGTGGTCAGTGCAGCCATTTGGGGATCAATGCAGCCACTGGGGGTCAGTGCAGCCATTGGGGGTCAATGCAGCCATTGGGGGCCAATGCAGCCACTGGGGGTCAGTGCAGCCACTGGTGGTCAGTGCAGCCACTGGTGGTCAGTGCAGCCACTGGTGGTCAGTGCAGTCATTGGGGAGCTAGTGCAGCCACTGGGGTTCAGTGAATGGGATGGATCAAACTGGGGACCTGGGGTGAGGAAGGATGTTGAACAAATTTTTAATGGCATTGATGGATGATGCAGTTGGTTGATTTTTTTTTCTCTCTCTCTCCTTCTCAATTTTTTTAAATCAAAATCATGACGACTACGTTTTCAATTGCATTATTTCTATGAAAATTTTTGATTTTTTTTCGCCACGTTCATGTCAACTCATAATTTAAATTGTCCTGGAGTCTCGGATCTTCTCGTGTCCTCTCTGCTGCCAGTGCCAGGCGACCCCGAGTTGACTCGTATTTTTACACCTACTCCTGTTGTGTCTTCCCTTTTCTGATGCATCTCCTGCTGCAACAGTATCCATGGACATGTATATCCCTTCATTGCAGTATCCATGGGCATGTATATCCCTTCATTGCACAACACGTTCTCCTGCTGCAACAGTATCCATGGACATGTATATCCCTTCATTGCACAACACGTTCTCCTGCTGCAACAGTATCCATGGACATGTATATCCCTTCATTGCACAACACGTTCTCCTGCTGCAACAGTATCCATGGACATGTATATCCCTTCATTGCACAACACGTTCTCCTGCTGCAACAGTATCCATGGACATGTATATCCCTTCATTGCACAACACGTTCTCCTGCTGCAACAGTATCCATGGACATGTATATCTCTTCATTGCACAACACGTTCTCCTGCTGCAACAGTATCCATGGACATGTATATCCCTTCATTGCACAACACGCACCTGCTGCAACAGTATCCATGGACATGTATATCCCTTCATTGCACAACACGTTCTCCTGCTGCAACAGTATCCATGGACATGTATATCCCTTCATTGCACAACACGTTCTCCTGCTGCAACAGTATCCATGGACATGTATATCCCTTCATTGCACAACACGTTCTCCTGCTGCAACAGTATCCATGGACATGTATATCCCTTCATTGCACAACACGTTCTCCTGCTGCAACAGTATCCATGGACATGTATATCCCTTCATTGCACAACACGTTCTCCTGCTGCAACAGTATCCATGGACATGTATATCCCTTCATTGCACAACACGTACCTGCTGCAACAGTATCCATGGACATGTATATCCCTTCATTGCACAACACGTTCTCCTGCTGCAACAGTATCCATGGACATGTATATCCCTTCATTGCACAACACGTTCTCCTGCTGCAACAGTATCCATGGACATGTATATCTCTTCATTGCACAACACGTTCTCCTGCTGCAACAGTATCCATGGACATGTATATCCCTTCATTGCACAACACGCACCTGCTGCAACAGTATCCATGGACATGTATATCCCTTCATTGCACAACACGCACCTGCTGCAACAGTATCCATGGACATGTATATCCCTTCATTGCACAACACGTTCTCCTGCTGCAACAGTATCCATGGACATGTATATCCCTTCATTGCACAACACGTTCTCCTGCTGCAACAGTATCCATGGACATGTATATCCCTTCATTGCAGTATCCATGGACATGTATATCCCTTCATTGCACAACACGTTCTCCTGCTGCAACAGTATCCATGGGCATGTATATCCCTTCATTGCACAACACGCACCTGCTGCAACAGTATCCATGGGCATGTATATCCCTTCATTGCAGTATCCATGGGCATGTATATCCCTTCATTGCACAACACGCACCTGCTGCAACAGTATCCATGGACATGTATATCCCTTCATTGCACAACACGTTCTCCTGCTGCAACAGTATCCATGGACATGTATATCTCTTCATTGCACAACACGTTCTCCTGCTGCAACAGTATCCATGGACATGTATATCCCTTCATTGCACAACACGTTCTCCTGCTGCAACAGTATCCATGGACATGTATATCCCTTCATTGCACAACACGTTCTCCTGCTGCAACAGTATCCATGGACATGTATATCCCTTCATTGCACAACACGCACCTGCTGCAACAGTATCCATGGACATGTATATCCCTTCATTGCACAACACGCACCTGCTGCAACAGTATCCATGGGCATGTATATCTCTTCATTGCACAACACGTATTTATTTGTTGTATCTCCTTGCTTCATGACTTTCTCTCTAACAACTACTTCGTGTGGCTGTTTCTCCTGTTTCCCTGGCTTTGTCCTCACCCAGCTCCTGTTTTCTTGTTCCTCTCCATTTCTATCTTGCTCTTGCTCCCTCTCTTCTTGGCTTTGCCGCGTTTTCTACCGCTGTTTCGCATGTTCCTCCTTCTTTTATTTCTTTTCCTACTCAGGCGCTGATATTTTTGCTTCTTTCCCTCTCCACCGTCCTGAGCCTGACCTCACTCCTGCTGCTCCTGTCCCTGCTCTTCCAGGTCCTCCAGTAGCTTCCTATCTATCGTTTGTCTCTTCTCGGTCTTGCTTCCCCTTTTCCTGCTCTTCATGCTCTTGCACTTCCTCCTGTTGCTACTCTTTCCTGTTCTCAAGCTTCCCCTGCTGCTCCTGCTCCTCCTCGTCTTGCTTCCCCTCCATTTCCTGTTCCTATTCCTCCTACTCTTATTCTTCCTCTTCCTCCTCCTCCCATTTTTCCTCCTCCTCTTCCCCTTTTTCCTCCTCCCCCCCCTTTTCCTCCTCCTCCTCCTCCTCCTCCTCCTCCTCCTCCTCCTCCTCCTCCTCCTCCTCCTCCTCCTCATCATCATCATCATCATGTTCTTCATACTCTTCTTCCTTCTCCTTCTTCTTTTTTTCCTCCTCGTCTTCCTCCTTCTCTTCCTCCTTTCCTTCTTTTCCTCCTCTTCTTCCTCTTTTTATTTCTCCTCCTCCTTTTTCCCCTCTTCCTCCTTCTCCTCCTTCTCTTCCACTTCCTTCTCTTCCTCCTTCTGGTTCTTCTCCTCCACGTTGTCTGTTTCTCATTCATCTTTCATGCCGCTCCCTCTTGAAAAGAGTGCGTGCCAGTCCATCGGGCTAAAGAGGACCCATCTCTAACACATAATCTGCTGCGGCGCGAGACTGCTCCACTGAATCATGATCTTATCCCGCAACTGACCCCGGCTCCGCTGCGGGGAGGCAGCGTCATCATTATGCAGTTATAGACGCGCCTGTGCCGGCGATTTACCTTGCATGAAGCTTTTAGGCAACAATTAGCTCGATACCAAGGGACTGCACGTAACAGCACAAGGCACTCAAGCCTGGCTGCCTAGCCCGGATCGGAGAGGCTGCAGCCCTACGAAGATGAAGCCTGTAAGCAGATCAAGACCAAAAATGGATGGTGTTGGAGTTATCGATTGGTTTCGCCTCTGCCGAGTGGAGTCGATTGCGGCGGTGATCACGTGACTGAAGCCGAGCCGACATCGCGCCTGTGGGTTCCTGTTTTCGAAAATGCTTCCAAAAGGAGAAAACGTGGATCGTGGAGCGGGATCATCCTTTTCCTCAATGTTCTAGAAAGATAAATCACAACTTTAGTGCAATGTGTTCAAGAGTTGTTGAAAGGTAAGTACAGCGGTTTTCAGTCAGTTCCCGGTTGGTTCTGATGAAGGGTTTTTGAATAAACCGAAATGTTGGTATGATAACAAGTGTTTAGTTCTGGACTCTTTTAACATATGAGAAAATGTGCTTTTTGCGATACTGAACAAACAGCAGTCGGATTTTAAAACTATGTATTCATGCCGTTCTACAGGAATGGCCGGAAAGGAATAATAGAATCACACACACACACACACACACACACACACACACACACACACACACACACACACACACACACACACACACACACACGCACGCACAAATGACACATTTTCCTCATCACTTCTGCTATTGATCCCTGGACAGAATGCATTGAGCTTTCTAGTAAAACAAGTTTATAGTTGCACATTCTGTTGGAAAAAAACCCCCAATAAACTCCCAGAGTTTTCGTCCACACACTCGACGAAACGTGGTCCTAAATATTAATCGTGTTTTCACTCGCCAACCAAGCACCGAGAGCCTTTAAAATTCCCGGGAGATGGCACCTCAGCAAGATCCGCTTAATGGTGTTCTTTCAAGTCTACACCGTCTCGGAATCGTATTTCGTCCGAAGAGGGTTACCTACCCCATCCGATCGGTAGGTGGCGCCTTCGGTGGAACCAAGGGAGACTACTTTCTCCTCAGGGGGGGGGGGGGGGTGTAACTCTGCCTAGCTGTCCACTCTCCCCTGTTCTCCCTAGCTATTATTGTCGTTGGGGCAGCGCGGGTTGAGTGAGCGATAACGCCTTCCACCTAATCCCCTCCTGGCATCTGCTGGGAGGAAGAATGAAGACCTCCCCTGTCCCAAGGCTCCGTCTGGGACTGCCCAGAAGCCTAATGTCCTTGCATCCCTGAGTCTCGAGATCTCCCCGTCTGACGCCAGTGCAATTATCTTGATTTAAAGCAAGGAGAGTGTTTTCTCTCCTCCCGCCGGTTGATGTGAACTCAGTGCCCCTGTGATCATGGTGGGATTTTCTCTTGAGTGGACATGTTCTTGCCTTTTTGTGCAAGAAAAAGTTCCCCCTAATGGCTCCTGCTTTGCCAGTTTATGTGTGTCGCACTGCGGGAGTCAGGGCGTGAAGTGAACTTACGACGAGGTTACCTCGCAGGGGGCATGCCGATTTGTCGTGTGAAAACTTTTCACGGGTCTGCATTCGTACGGAATGGAACAGTTAAAATAAGCCCACCACAATTTTTCCTGATCCAACGTCCGATTCCCCTGATGCCCAGTGCGAAAAAATGTGGTTCCTGTGGTCATCTGCGATTCGACCAACCGCGGAGTCGCAGTACGTCCGCTCTTAGGTTTTGCTTTTATTGGGGAAGTCGGGTGCGGAAGCACAAGCTTGTGGGGGGAAAAAGACAGGAAACTTGACGAAGAGTGTGAGGATGCTCTACGACAACAATCAATACCCACAGGGAGAGTGGAATGCGAATGAGCATGTCTTTAAGAGTGCGCACTTTGGCTAGGGAGGATGTTGGGATTTGCCTTGCAGGGTTTCTGTTTATGAATATGGACCAAGCAATGTTGTCAACATAGGAGAGCATAATGAGTAGCGAAATCAGAGCTCCCGTCGAAGGAGAAAGCCTCCTGAGAGTTGACATTTCGAAATCTCTCTCATCTGTCACATCAATTGTTATTGCTCACTCTTTCCAGCAGCACAAACCTTGTGTTTACTTAACGTGCAAACTTGGTAGACGCTTTAATGACATTTGCTGTGTTTGTGTCTTGGAGCACGAAACATTTTTAGTCGTCGGTAAAATCGCATTAATATGTACGGTTCATTTACTCATCAGACACGCCTGAAAATCAGCAGCACTTTTATTGTGCGCGTACTTGTCTTTGTCAACAAACGTTTCGGATAAACTTTAGAAAATACTTATGTGAGCATTTCTACGACTTCTCTTAGTGCTTATTTAGAGTGACCTTGAAGAAGTCCGACATCCATGCAGCAATCCAACATAGTCTGTGATCAGATGAACGAGCACGTGCTTATTTTCAACACCAACTCATATATATACTACGAACTATAGAAAATATCAGTGTGAGAATTTTCACGACTCCTCCGAGTTCTTTCTCGGAGTGGCCTTGAAGAAGTCCGACATCCATTCACTAATCCAGCATGGTTTGTGATCAAATGAACCAGCAAAGACTGATAAGATGGCCACCATTACTGAGGTTGTGAAACCGTCTCGTATTTCCCATGGACGGCTGACCCTCGAGGGAGGCCACTCTGGTCTTCGAACCCTAATCAACAGGGTTATGATCTGATAGCGGTAGGGCAAATGTTTGCCTTGGCTTGGCTGCTGTTTTTACATGCATCCTGCTTTGTACTCGGGAACCGTGTTGCTTATCGCATCCGGCAGCTGTGGTGTCTCCTCTGCTGTAGGTTTTGGCTGGTTATCTCTCCAGTATGATGCCGTAGTAGTTATTCTCGATGGGTCGGGTTTTCGTCTGTGGTTTTCCAGGTATTTGATGAGCTTGCAGTCCTCAAAATTGTGTGCGTTGTGTATGTAGATGCTAAACCATTGACAAGAAAGATATTTTCTATATGAACACTTCCGTGTTCGATTTTGTGATCGATCTGTAGACTAATGCCTTGGTTTTGGCTTCCGTTTTTCATCGCTTTATACAGCCAGTTAAAGCATCGACATTTCGAAAATAATTTCCGTCATTCACATTGACATAAACACAGTGATACCAATTGCAAACACAACGGGAAAAGTTTCAGAGAAAACTGCCATCTTATGATGCACAACTTACGTAAATGTGTGTTTCAGCCAATAGTAAAATCTGTTCTTGACAAGCATAGCACGGGACGTCTTTCTTTCTTAAAGTGTTCGGGAGTTGCGTTGTGTTTGAAAGGTTCTACCCGCCACACCTGGTCTGTGTTTAGGATGGAACGTCTGCAAATCGACTTCTCGGGCGAATCCACACCCCCTAGAATTGAGTATACAAACACTGAAACCCTATCTACACCTACTAAGATGGGGGGCAGACGACCTGAAATCGGTCGGTTTGCGTCAGATCCGGAACAAAGTTCAATTAAACTATGTCGGACGCTGACCGTCTTCGCGATGTCGGAGAAACTGTGTTCAGCGGAAGTTGGAGAGTTGACTTTCCCTCCGAGCGAATTTCCGCCGCTCTTGACGCTAGAGGGTGCTGTCGCCACGACTTGCCTTCTCTTTGCTCTGTACGGCGAATGTTCAGAAAATAGCATCAGGATTGTTGACGCGTGTGTATTGCACTCTCTCTCGAAATAGATTTTCCTCTCGAATTTGTGGGAAAGTCGTTTACAAGACCGGTTTTTCAAAAACATCAGTTTTATCTCATTATAGTTATGCTTTGCTGTACTAGAAACGAACACATTGCTACTTATTGCATTGTCGTAGGAATATCTCTTTTGGGGTTTGTACCGCAAACTTTGATGCCTTCAGATTAATTCTTTGTTTTTCTTCCAAATGATGTACTTCCTCTTGGAAGTATCGTTTCTGAACTTGGAACTCTTCACACAATCATCGCGTTTTTTCTTACGTCACTTTCACCTTGCCTCCCATCCAAAAGCTGTCCCACCATCCATCCACCCCCACCCACCCTTTTTCACTCCATTTCCCAACACACACACACACACACACACACACACACACACACACACACACACACACACACACACACACACACAAACACGCACACACACACACACACACACACACACACACACACACACACACACACACACACACACACCACACACACACACACACACACACACACACACACACACACACACACACACACTCTCTCTCTCTCTCTCGACCTCTAAATCTGTCAACTTCAGCTCCGCCCCTAACATGACCCCTTTGTGTCGAAGGAAGAGGTCATGAATCTGACCGTCTTACCTTTTTCGATAAGAATGTGACATGTTATTCGGTGATGTTGGGAGGCTTTTGGCCTTCACAACAAAACGTGTTTGTGCTACTATTTTGGTTCACGATGTATAGTATTCCAACTGAGTGGGTTATAATTCAGAGCATAAACAGAACAACAGTAAATTAGTGACACTAAAATATGTTCTCTTCCATTGATTAGTTACGCTGTCATAGATGGCATGTCATAAGTGTCAGAGGACGTTTTGTCGACAAGCCCCGTTGAGATGCAGAAAAGTAGATCGTTTGTGAGTTAGGTCTGTTTCAGATCTTGTTCACCTTTTGCTTCGGTATATAACGTGGTTTTTTCCCCCGAAAAACAGTGCTAAGCGCATCCATTTAGTCGGATTTCATTGCGCTCGATTCTGCTCTTGCAGTATTTTGTCGGCAAGAGTTACGCAAATTGATAAGCCTTATATGATTAACGTAAACTTCTGTCGTCTGCTTTTTTTGTCTTCATGCACCTGGAAATCTCTCTTTCTCCCTCTCTGTCTGTCTCTCTCTGTCTCTCTCTCTTCTCTCTCTCTCTCTCTCTCTCTCTCTGTGTCTGTCTCTGTATCTGTCTCTCTTTCTCTCTCTCCCTGTCTCTGTCTCTCTGTCTTTCTTTCTCTCTCTCTTTTTCTCTCTCTTTGTCTCTGTCTCAGTCTCCGTCTCCTTCTTTCTTTCTCTCTTTCTTTCTCTCTCTCTGTCTCTCTCGCTCTCTCTTTCTCTCTCTCTCTCTGCTTCTCAATCTCTCTCTCTCTCTCTCTCTCTCTCTCTCTCTCTCAATCTCTGCCCGTCCGTCCGTCCGTCCGTCCGTCCGTCCGTTTGTCCGTCTGTCTGTCTGTCTGTCTGTCTGTCTGTCTGTCTGTCTGTCTGTCTGTCTGTCTGTCTGTCTGTCTGTCTGTCTGTCTGTCTGTCTGTCTGTCTGTCTGTCTGTCTGTCTGTCTGTCTGTC
>JAWQFJ010024941.1:7500-75000 GCA_034096865.1 Theodoxus fluviatilis
GGTATCCAAACTGAAATTTGCAACGTAGCAGCGAAAGGATGTGTCAGATGAAAAAAAAAACAACTGTAAACAGGCACATTACCTTATGAGAATCTTCACTGCAATACCTCGACAGCTGGAAGATATTTTTAAGTACTTCGCTTGTTTTGTTTATGTTTGTCCCTCAATAGAAATCAAATAAAAACGTTCAGACCAGCTGTAATGAACAGGAAGACTGTGGCAACAAGTCGTCTGACCTGGTCATCTACATATTTAATCTCGAACTGGTGTGGGCTTTCCCCACGACAAGGCCTGCCCAAACACGATTCTGTTTGCATTACCGATTCATACATTACTGCGATGATGACAGTGAATTCGGTGGCTGACAAAGATATCTCTGTAAGTGAGCAGAGATTATGCAGTGTGTTAAGATGGTCTCTATATTCAGTGCATCCCCGTCCATAAATTATAGAGTCCCAAGTAAAATCAGTTGAAGCAACCCTTCGGGCATTTTGATAAGAGAGGGACGTATCACTTACTAACTATAATATTGCCTTTTGTGATAGACTTTGTGTTGACTCATTGACAACAGGGCTTTCACGTCAGCAATAAGGACCATGTGGTCAGAAGGCAAGAAAACATATTGCCGAAGCAAGTGATATATTCTGAACTTGCCAAAGAAAACCGAACGGTTGGAGGGTTTCTTCAGGACTGCAAAAGCAACTTTAGAACATTCTCGCAGACTTGTGGCATCGAGACAGCCAGATGGGAAATACTGGTCATCCATCGCTCTTCCTGGGGAGCAGAAATTACGGAGAGATTAAGAGGTTTATTTTCCATGCCTCGACATTTCAAAGCCTGCTAAAATGCTGCATTGCAGCTCCCATTGATCCAACCACAGCCGTAGTCTACCGTCGTTGCCAAAGGCTCTGAGCATCCAAATCTGGGCCGTGATCTCATCTTCAATGCCGCTGACTTCATCATAGAACTATGGTCCGCCCAACGAGAGGACGGGTTTGCCAGCTCACGACGTACTGGAAGTGAAAAGAGTTCTGTCTTAAGGTCACATTTTAATATCGTGCAACAAGCTATCGCCAAAGATTACTCTGATGAAGCCTTCTGGTACACCCCAGAGATAGTAGGACAGTTATACCAAAATACTGAGATTGCTGCTGAGGAGTTAACCCAAAGTGATCGGGGCTTTAGCAGCACAGGGCTGAGATGCGGAGCTCTCCAGGCAGGGGAGGAGAGAAAGAGGTGCTGCCCGCGTCCTGTCGTCCAGCTTGCAGGCAAACAACAGCCCAGCACAGACGTGCCCGCATTCTGCTTTGAGATGCACTGACCGAAAAAAAGCGTCAGCACCTCCACGATAATCTAGTCTCAAACGACACAACCCCCCCCCCCCCCCCCCCCTCCTCCTCCTCCTCCTGCTGTCTCTTCCACCACCATCACCACCACCTCCACAACCATCCTGAATAAAATTCCAAAACATTCTTCCGCCAGCCACAACATCACTATCATTATCATATAATTATCTTCCTGCAGAACATGTGCCATCGTTTGTGAACTCAGTTAGGTGTTGAGTATACTTTTTAAATTCAGAAAGTGGCATTTTCTCTGCCAATTAGTCATAAATATATTTTTAATGATAGATACATTTTCTTAAAATCATATATTATGCAAAGAAATACTAAAACGATCACTAGACAAGTGTGTTCTCACGCTCAAACTTTCTAAACGCCCTGTGCCAATCAACAATGAAATGAAAACATTGTGCATCTTTTCGTATTTGACACAGAGAATACTGATTGGTTTGTGTGAAAGATCGTGGATTTCATTTCGGAATATCTTTCGTGTAGATCTCCCTCATCCAGTTTACATACTCCAATTAATATTTCAAAAAGTATAAACGCCCCCACTCCCCTATAATCTGCACCTAGTGTTTCCCTTCCCAGCCCACTCCAAGTTTCTTCAAGCACCATACCTTACCAAGTAGCCTCCTTCAAGAGTCATCCATACCTTGCATCATTCCTACACACTGGATCCGCGCTGCCAGCTCCTCACCATTAGACCTATTCTCTCTCTCTCTCTCGTCCACACCACCATTCCTGTCATCACCGTCACCACTACAACTACCTCTGTCAAAACTTTCAAGCTAAAGTGCCATCGTTACCATTGTCATCGCCATCTCCTTCATCACCACAGCCACCAAACTCTACGACCCTGCCACAATCACAACAATCATTCCGTCACCACCATTGCACCACCACCGTAACCACAACCATTTGATCACTAAAAGTGCCTCTATTTCTATTTCACCACTACTTTCATCTTTACCTCTACCTCCATCATACTAACATTGTTCTGCCCGGCATAAAAACTTCCTGCTTCAGCTGTTGTTATTGTTGCTTCTCTGCTGCTGCTGCTGCTGCTGCTGCTACTGCTGCTATGATTGCCCCTGCTGTAATAGCTACTTCTGTCGACATTGCTGCTGCTGCTGCTATGATTGCCCCTGCTGTAATAGCTGCTTCTGTCGACATTGCTGCTGCTGCTGCTGCTTCCAGGAGTTAACATGGTTGTGAAGCTTGCTGATGCACTTCCTTCTCATTCCACAGTGGTTACTCAGTTCCATCAGTGTACGGCAAGACGCTGATTAATGAATCCCCTCGGAACCAATTTCCAACAAAGGATTTGCAGCTGTTATGTGGCATCGCTGCCAAATTTCTTTTTTGGGGTGGCTTCATTCATTGGCGCAGTGTCATCGATCTTGGCAAGAAAAAGACACCATTTTTTCTTTCTCGAACTTCAAAAACAACTGCGAAGCTACCCACTCAAATACTCATTGTTTGTTGTCAACTGGGCATTTCAGCATCGGGCAAAAAGTTTTTAATTAGACCACAGAATAAAAACGTCTCTCACCTTTTTTCTTCTGCCCTGAAAATTCTACTCAGAAGATGATAGACGGGGAAAATTTCCTTGTTCAATCTAGATGACGTCCGTGGCTACTTACACATGTACACAGTATGTTGGTGGTCTGCGTGCAAGCAGTCCAAGAAACCTACCTCCAACGAATTGAATGAAAATGACCACGAGAGATGTTTTGGCAAGGAACATCCCCAGATTTCGTCTCTCCATGGCGCCGTCTGCGAGGAAGCTGAGCTGCTATCGCTAGGCGAAGGTCTCCAGGGCTGCTAACTGCTTGATCAACGCTGAGAAGGACAGATCGAAATAGCTGGACCAGCTTCCCAGGCTACGCTCTTCCTCCACGCAGGGTAAAATGCCACCGTCAAAACCTTCACTGCTTCACCCTACACTTGGCCACATCGGCTGTCCACATGAGCGGTGCATGTATCGTTGTGTCTTTTCAGTGACCTGTGCTGGTTTTGCTTGTAAGTGAAAAATTACAAAGATTAAATGGTTGATTCTCTTTGAATGCTGATCGATATTCTAGTTTTACACCATCATGACTTAAGTTTTCCCTCCCCCACAAGGATGCGTTTAATGTAAGAGAAAGACTTAACATGCAGTTATTGAGCAATTTGTGTACGTACACAATGAGAGGAGAATTTATTGTTTCACAGATTGCACATCTGCTTAGGGCAGCTCTATACCATTGATCAAATGAGTTTACGACCTTACCAGATTTTGTTCAGCCTTTTCTCTTACACCAAACAAGAATCATTTCCTCAGAGTGTGCATGTGAATATAAATGATATGGGAAAAACACCAAACTCCTCGTAATCTTGGTACGTTCAACATCACCTTAAGTGAAGAAATTATTAGCTGTACTTTCTTCAAATAGTAAAAGCATTGAGAGTTCAGGGCGTTGCGAATATCTCTCTGACCAAACTCTGGTGGCATTATGTGAAGATCTCACGCAAATGAGGGTAAATTTAAGGATGACTATAGCAGACAGGACTAGGGGACTCTGCATCCAGTGCTCACCGGTTCTTTAGTCGCACACACATGGACATACTGCTGTGTACAGTGTTAAAATGAGTCATTGCCATGAGGGCAGAAGTGCAAAGTTACGCTTTTGTATTTTCCCCTTTATTTGGATATATTTTGTGTGTTTGATATCGTGATAAAACTTGGTTACAATATATTTATTGGTTTAATCAATACTTTCCGCTTGATTCCGACCAGAAGGATTTGACGCCTTTTTCGGTGCGTTGCACTGACGCGAGATCCCGCGAGGCTCAGGCCGATGTCAACATGTGTCAAGAATCGCATGCCTCCCTCAACAGTTGGAATGCTGCGATCTTTGTGTTTTCAGGGCCTGCTCCATTAGAACCCACACAGTCAGCCTCAAGCAGCATTTACATTGCCTTTACATCTTTTTTCACCATGTTGACACCGGCCTATTCCTCGTAGGATTCTAGCGTAGGCAACGCGCCCCTCGTCTGTTTGAAAATCTTTCCCCTGTCAATACTCTGTAGCGCCATAAATGCACCTCCCGTCTGGAAAGGATGACATTTTCGTCATTGCAGTGTTGCTATAGGAGACAATGAAACATGCTGGACAAGGTGCGTGAACATCTGGAATCTAGGCTACTCATTCTGTAGGTTAAAAAGTGTCTTTAGCAGAGCTACTGTCAGGGGAGGGCGAGACACCATGGCATTTTAACTCGTATAAAGCAAGGTTTTAAAAACATAACTGAATATCCTAAGATTTTTCAAATACAGAATTAATTTTTTTACGATTTAAACTAAATAGAAAGCATCGTGTCTAAGGCACTTTTGATGGATATTTCACTTTTGTGCAAAGCTATATAATGCATCCATGCCAGGACTCCCTGGTGACTGTCGGGATTTGGCTGAAATAAACTTTCATTCAGTTTTGGTTTGGATTGCTATGCACATTCACTGTGAGGGTGAATAAACGAAGTTGCTCTTCTTCTTATACTTGCGTGTGCCTGGTAAACAGTCACTCGCTCTACTATCTTTCAGTTTTCCTTATCAAACTCTCAGCGTATTACAACGCTAGCCTGTCACCGGCTGCAGGGATGATCTCGAGCTGATGGAACCCCCTGCGCAGAGGACGACTGCATGCAGCTCGAAGGGGCGTCCCCACCGGATGTTTGCTGGTGACCGGGGGAAAAAGTTGTCGACAAACAACGCTGTTTGTTTCCCTGAAAATAGCGTGCAGTGACCTGGATGGCGTCTCTTTCAGATCCCCGACCGCTGGAGCTGGGAAGGCGTGGAGCCGCAGGTTCTTGGTACGGATTTTCAAGTCCAGGAGCAGTTACGGCGATGGCAAAAACCCCTGTCCCACGGCTTCAACAACAAAAACACGACCAGGAGGAGTTTGAAGCACGTGCAAGATGGCTTCAGGTGCACGCGCGGATTGTGACCAGAGAGTAAAAAAACAGAAGGCTGATGGAAAGTCATTCCGATTAAACACCGTCTGTGCCTTACGTTGAACAGATATCCCAAATGAGCGGTAAAACTTATGGTTTTTGCACATATATTCATAGTGATATTCCGAAACACGTTTACTTGTCGTTAAGACATTTTCTTCTACCAATAAATTAATATATAAATCTGTTCTGCAAGAATAATACAATCGAGTTATCTGCCAGTTCAGTTCAGTCTCTTCACCCCGAGATGGGTTGTTGAGGCATCACTAATGACTTTCGGACAATCTTCCTCCATCGATCTCTATCCTCTGTGGCTCGCTGTGAGTCAGCAAAGGTCAAGCCTGTCCACTCTTTGATGTTGTCTTCCCACCTCTTTCTCTGCCTGCCTCTCCTTCTCCCACCTGGTACGGTACCTTGCAGGATGGTCTTGGCCAGCCCACTGCCTCTTGACACGTGACCGTACCACTTCAGCTTTCCGCTTTTCACGATTGAGAGCAGGTCTTCGTACTGTCCAAATGCTCTCCTGATCCTGTTGCTGACTTCCTCATTTGTGACATGGTCTTTATATGAGATGTTCAGAATCTTGCGGTAGCATCTCATTTCCAGGGCTTGTATTCGTTTCTGTAGCTCAGATGTGAGTGTCCAGGACTCGCATGCATACAAGAATACGGAGATGGCCAGCGTGCGCATGAGCCTGATCTTCAACGCCAGAGTGATATTTCTGTCACGCCATATTGGCTTCAACTTTGCCAATGATGCTGTTGTTTGTGCTATCCTGGACAGTATCTCTGGTTTGGACCCTTCATCAGTCACAATAGATCCCAGGTATTTGAAGTTGTTCACAGCTTCCAGTTTTTGGCCCTTCACTTTGATTTCCATTTTGAAGCCCCGAGGGTTGTTCGTCATCACCTTGGTCTTCTCAGCACTGATCTTCATGGCATATGCCTGTGAGGTCTTGTCCAGGTGCTCGACAAGACTAGTCAGCTTCTCTTCACTTCCTGCTAATCCATCAATGTCATCAGCAAAACGTAAGTTGGTGATCTTTCTGCCACAGATGCTGATTGATCCTTCATGGTCTGCTAGGGCATCAGTCATTATCCTTTCGAGGAAGAGGTTGAATAGTGTGGGGGAGAATAGACAGCCCTGTCTGACTCCGTCCGTTGTCCTGAACCATTCGCCTGTGGTACCTGTAATGTTCTTATATATGTCACAGATGTAGTAATGACCCAAGACAGTATTATGGTAGGACAGCGTGCCGTTTTAATCAACCATTTGATACAGGGAATTCTGGGATCTTCGGGGAGAGGTAACTCTTATCCAAAGGACAGTTATGGAAGGGTTGCTTCCCTTAGTTCTGCAGTTATTTTTACCAAAATGTTACAGTACCATTGAACAGGACTGCACTGGTTGCTCTGTCATAAAGATGTTCGACGACTTTGATGATCTTGGAGCTGATGTTGTAGCTTCTCATTGTGGCCCACAGCGCAGCATGCCAGACTCTGTCAAATGCTTTCTTAAAGTCTATAAAGACATGGTACAGATCTTGTTGGTGTTGTAGATGTTTCTCACACAGGACTCTCAGATTGAAGATCTGTTCGGTGGTGCTCCTACCTGGTCTGAAACCTGCCTGCTCTTCAGCAATGATTTTCTCTGCCTGAGGTTTTAATCTGTTCAGCAGTACTTTCAGCATGACCTTGCTGGGATGGCTGATGAGGCTGATCGTGCGGTAATTCTGGCACACTTGCAGGTTGCCTTTCTTGGGCAATGTAATCACTAGGGACTGTGTCCACGGGGTTGGCCAATCTTCCGTCTGCCAGATCTTATTGCAGATCTTTGCGAGTGCATCGATCATTGCGTCGCCTCCTGCCTGGATGAGTTCCCCTGGAATGTTGTCAACCCCAGCTGACTTCCCTTTCTTGAGGGACTTAACCGTTGCCAACTCAGGCCAATTAGTCAGTCATGCAGTCATTCTAAGCGACCAAACGTCCTCTGTATTCCGTGTCAGCTCTCATGTGTCACGGGATCATAATACGACAGGCTTTGTGTTCTGCCAGTACAGCAGCAGTTTTCCTTAAATCTTTATGAAGTTCACATTGACTTCATCCAACTATTTCAACCTTTTTTCTCTCCTGGTGTTGTGAATGTTTTATCCATTTTAATCAATATAGAGAGGGTAATTATAAATGCAAGAACATTAGCACAAGCTTAAATGAGGACTCGAGCATGTTCGTTCCCAAGCACATGTTGGCTCCAGCTTGTACATGAATAATTTCTTGAGACAATTTGATCATAACTATGCAATTTCATAAATGGAATTATTACTGGATACTGCTAGATACTTAGGGTGCTAATGCATTATCATTACAGGTTATCAGCTAGGGAGATTGATCCACTATACAGCTGCCAGATCTCTCTCCCTCACACACCCATTTGGAGAGCAACATACAGCGACTACCACTGGAGACTTCCTCTCCCCCCTACCCCCCAAATCTCCCTTTCACCTCCCACCCCCATGAGCTATAACTCCTGGGTTCCAGAGCCTACTGTAATCAAATCACAGGCCTCCTCCCAGCACAGAAAATGTATGGTTACGAAGAGTCCCTCCCCCCAAAAAAAACAACAAAAGAAACAACAAAAACAGCCCACAAGTGTTTCAGAAAATGCAACTTGGTAGCTGTTTCATTCACTTTTTATTGACTGCCTTGCACTCTGAAAAATTATCAAGTTTTTATCTTCTCGAACAAAGCTGAGGTAGCCTATTCATCTGAGATGCATGCATTTTCAATATCATCCAACAGCAATTGCATGAAACTACAATAAATTCTTGTCAGCAGTGCTGACTGCTCATTTCTGGCAGAAACAATACAAACCACAAGCAAAATGCTGGTCTGCATTTTCTTATCATCAAATGATCAATACATAATACTACATCAACGACAAAGAATTCATTAGGTTTCACTTGTTTATTGACAGAAGAGTGGTATGTTAGTATTCAGTTTCTGGCTGAACCCAGGAGAGTGAAGGCTTACAGCTAACTGGAGAACTCCGTGGTAAACCTTGCCTCACCCTGTACATCCTACTGTAATCTGCACCCCACAATTTCTACAAGGACCAGAAATACAGAAAAGTGTTTTCTTCCTTTGGCAACACGACAGCTCCCCCAATGGAGGGCCTTAGCTTGAACATTTTGAGTGAATGGCGTGAGGTCAGGGGTTGGCGTGATTGCTTAACTAAGCATGTGGTCATATGCAAGTGCTCTGCTGGTTAATTAAGTCACAACCAAGACCTGAGCAATTGTTTGATGGAGAAATGAACAATAGGAATTGCTGTAGCCACACAACAGTAGACATACAAATCGTCACTGGTAACAGCTGCCGACAAGCACTGTCATGAATTCCCAAGCAAAGGGTGAATGGCAGTCTTGTTGGAATACATGACAATGTGCAGTGACTGCTGTTCTTCAATGCTGTAAATTTTCTTGCATTAATCAACCATTTACATAATGACAGGTCATGTATATCCAAGAACACCATATCCTAACCAAAACAAAAAATAAAATAGCAGAGTAAATAAGTCAAACAAATAGCTTTAGTTTGCATTGTTGGTTCTGATGACACTCATGCAGTTTGAATTTTCATACATTCCTCCCCACCCTCCTGTTACAACACAGCTCATTTTCAACAGAAAGGCCAACAGCAGAGAAAAAGCTACAAGCTTCAGGTCAAACTTCCAAAAATTACGCCCAGACCCCGCAACTCCCATCCCACCCCTCAACCTCCCCCCACCCCTCAAGAAACTCAGACAGGACCCAATTCTAGATATCAAGTAATGACTATTTCATGTGAAAGCCCTTCTTGCATGGACTCCAGGCTTGAAGACAGACTTTCACTATTTGATTTAGTGTAGGAAGAACAGGAGCAGGAGCAAAGATGGCCTGTGGGGCAGGAGCTAGACAGTGATGGAGGTGGCTGATTCCGAGGGCTGACCCACTAGCCCCTGCTGAATGAGGCATTCATGGAATGCCCATGAACTGTCTGTCACCATGGCAACAGTTGCCTGATCCACAGAAGCCGAGGAGCAGCTGCAGAAGCCAGGATGCGGCACAAAACAAGGTTCCTGGCTTTTCATCCAAAGCCAGCTCGCATGCACCAGTTGTGTCAACGGACAGTTCCAATTGCTCAGATACCACACAGCTATTCCTTTTCCGGCTCCCCAGGCACGTCCTCAACCTCGTTGTTGTCTTCATCCTCAGGTCCGCTCTCTCCATCTTCATCATCCTCATCATCGTCATCGCCAGCGACTTCCCTGTTCTCCTCCTCAGCCTTCTCCAGCTGCTTGGCAAGTTCCGCCTCATCGAAGTCCGAGACAACACGGGGCTGAAGCAAAGACAGGCAGACTTGTCAAGAAGATTGATTGATTGATGGGATTGGATTGAATTGAATGGGATTGGATTGGATTGGATGACTGATGGATGGATGGAAGGATGGATGGATGGATGGATGGATGGATGGATGGAAGGATGGATGGATGGATGGATTGATGGATGGGATGGGGTTGGTTGGTTGGCTGATTGATTGATGGATTGATATATTGACTGACGGATTGAATTGGATTGATTGATTGATGATTGATTCATTGTTTGATTCACTGAATGTCTGATTGATTGATAGTCAGGTTGTCTAATTGATTGAGTGATTGATTAATTATGTGGTGTTGTTTGGCCCATCAGCCTTAAAGGCTATTTCTGGTGTGGATGGGCAGGGTCAGGGCCACAGCTGTCAGCTTCTTTAAATTTGGAAATTCATCAGCTGCAGGGTAGAATTTGGCGATCATCTGCCAAAGGGTGACGAAATCATCTCTGGGAAAGTGTTCACTGAGAACTGTTCTCTTGAGCAGCCTCCATTCTTGCCAAGTCTTGTCACTGTTGATGAATGGCTGAGCAGTTTTCAGTGAGCCGTTCTGGCCCTCGCAGACCCAGAAGTGGGTCTTCTCATCAGCAAACTGTTGAAGAAGATTCTCCATTTGTTCCATGCCCCAGTCATCCAGCTTGTTCTTGTCAACAAATGAAATCGGCCTCATAGCTACAACGTACATTGAATGCCTGGAGCAGCTCCGCATCAGGAAATCTCTTATCCAGATTGGAGAGGACTTCTTCTACAAATGAGGGCAGCAGAGTAGAGGAGACATTCTGAACCAGAACGGTGATTTTACACTGCTTGTAGGTCTTTTCTTCGAGATCAAAGTCCTGTTTCAGTGCACTCAGGTGTTGACAATTGTCTGGGTTGTCAACCAGGTGATTCAGATCGGACTTGCACTGCTCCACATGGATATCAGCTTTGGAAGGAGCTAGTAAGAGATAAAAACTAAACAGTTACCGCTTGCTTTATTCTTGCAAAACATTGAAGACAACGTCAACTGACGTTGGTTTTCTTCAGTTTCTTTTCTAAGCCTTTTCTTCGGTGGCATCTTGATTCCGCACACGTGTGCGAGTCTGTGCAAGGTAAACTGATAGAGCGATGCATCGTTGTTAGGCAAAGCAGCAGTTTGGCGTCGGTTTTGGTACTCCGTGGTGTGGCCACATGTGCTTGGTGTGGCTTAGTGGTACAGACGGACTGAGGATCAATACAAGTTGGCGATTTTTATTACGCGCCCGGCTGGCGACACACATTGAAAGTAACGTGCCATTCTGATAAAATATGCGCCAATGGCGCGGGCGCGCCAACAATCTGAAGCACTGGAGAGTAGGAGAACAAGGAGGATAAAAGGAAGGAGGGAGAAAGAAGAGGCAAGATGAATAGGACGAAGGCTAGGGAAGAGGACCAAGAGCAGGACAGAGAGGGCAGATAGTTGGAGGAAGAGACAAGTGTGTGGAGGGGAACTTGGAGGGCACAGAGTTGGAAGGAAAGGAGGGAGAAAGAGCAGGGAACCACAGGAGTGGGGGAAGAGGAGCATCAGAAGTAGGAGAGGGAGATGAGATATTCCACAAACCTTTGACAAAAAAAATGGGGGGGGGGAGGGGGGACAAAAAACAAACATACACATCCACTCGAGAGCAGATTTAGTGGAGAGGTGGGATTGGGGGAGGAGTCAAGGTGAGACCCAGACTTACCGCCAGCTGAATGTTGAACATGCCCCCCGCGCTCTCTATGCTCTCCCTGATGGCAGCCACGGCCTGGTTGAGTACCTCCAGTCCTTCCGCCCGCTCCAGGGTCTGAGTGGTGATCACGTACAGCGGGGGCGCAATGAGGTTGATCTGTAGCAACACAAACACAAGTTCTTGAGTCATCTACTCATCAGCGCAGCCCTTGAGTGATCAAACTGATTTCCCAATACACTAACAGTTTTGGATGCCACTCTGTTCACATAACCCAGAGAAAGAATGTTGTTTAATTCACAAGAGACGATGATAAATCTACTTGAACCTCTCGTATGCGTGTGCGTGTGTGCGTGCGTGCGTGCGTGCGTGTGTTTTATATTTTTTTTTATGTCACGTATACAGTAGATTCATCTGCACATATTAAAAAATTCCTCTTCTGCTGAACATTTATTTTGGTGCTCATTGGGAACACAGGACAGTACACATTTTGTAGTCTGAATTTACTTTTCTCTCTTCTTTCCCCCCACCGCCACCCCCAATCCCCAATAAAGTTTAGGGTCAGCAGGAAAAAAATAGAGCCTGTCAGGTTATTGTAACCATAACTTTTTTGGGGGGTCCCCAAGTTTTCCCCATTTGGGATCCACCATCTGTCAATACTGATTTTTCAAGAAAAGGCAAAAGTTCCCTTTCCTGCTGTTCAAGGTATTCATCCGACTGTCAAAGCAAAGCAGAGTATGTACCGAGCCTGACCCACTCACCTTGATTGGGAGGTTTTCTGTGGTGAATTCAAGGCCTTTCTTCAAAGCCCTCTTGACTGCGTCCACACCCTCGTATTTTGTGCAGGCTACCTCAATGTCTGCAAACAAAGCAAATAAAACATGAACCCTACGGCAGTATCGTGGCATAAACTGTGAGGTCAGATCTGGGCCAAACCCGCTAGTCGCAGCGCATGTCGCCTGTGATGGGGAAAAGGTTATCTAATTTTCTCTCTGCTGTGATTGGTTTTGAAGCAATTGCTTGCTTTTGCTCTATGGAGGGAGGGTTTCTGCATGCCCATGCAAGTGGCTGGGGGTAGAGGTCATGAACTTTCCCCCTCAGAGGGGATTAAGCAATCAGTCCTAATTATGATGCCATGGTGAGGGTTAAGCAAAAATAGAAATATACAAGTATACATAAAAGATACATTTTGTTGGATTGTTTGTCTGTTCCCTAAAGGCTCCAAAATTGTAAAAGCTACAGAGAATCTGAGCGCAGAGTAGAAATTGATTTGTCTCAAAGATTGTTTTAGACTATTTCAATTCATCATTTCTTTGGAGAATTAAATAAAAATTTAATGTAATGCTACAAAACCAGCAGCATCCATCTCGCTATGTGCAGATCAATCAGTTATGCCCTTTACTTAAACAATTCAACAATGTGTAATTTGTAAGGTTTTGACTAAAGGCTCCAAAATGGGGGAAAAACTACAAAGAATCAGAGCACGGATTTGAAAAATAAGTGTGTCTCTGAAATGATTTCTGGTTATTCTTCTCTCTTTTTTTTTTAAACATACAAAACTACTTTACAAGCAGGTCAAAGACTGGGTACCTCTGCTAGTACTTTATAACAACAACACATTTACCTGTCTCCTTCTCCAAAATGGTTGCTGGCTGCTGGTCATGCTGCATCTCAGTTACGCAGTGTTGGCACGGCAACTCTACGCCTTCTATCATCATCATCATCACTGAACCACTATCACTAACAGTTTCTGATTCCAAAATTACTTGCATCTGTGTGAGTGAATTCATCACTGCAGAGACTTACATTTGGACACATTAAATATGAAAAAACTGATATAGCGACAAGTTTATGTCATGAAATTCTGAATATGCCCCAAGATACAAATATTTATTTAAAAAATTTAACTCACTGGAGTCGTATCGTGAGATTTTTTGTGATAGGCGTCCTTCCGCCAGAGTCGTATTGCGAGATTGTTTGCGATGCGATTGCAAAATTCTCGCTCTGGTTCTACTGGTCTAAGGGAGATAAATCTTGTTTGCCTGTTTAACTGAAGGAATGTGCAAGCAGATTTAGTTCCCTTGAGTACATCTTTCATAGCAATGATCAGAAATCGTATCTTTTGTGCGTATGGTATACGTGTTGACAAAATGGCGAGAGAGCGACGAACGGAGACGCTGGAACTTGCAATTTCTGACTGCTCTGATGAGAAAGATGCTCTTATTCATTGTCTATCAGAAGAAGAGTATGATGAAAGTGATGATAGCGATTGTGAAATCATGGAAATCGCTGATGATCAGCTTGGCAATTGGAGTGGGAGTGACGAAGAAAGTTTGTCCGACACGAGCAGTTCAACCCAGCACCAGCGGTCTGTCGCGATGGACACCTCGCCAAGCTCATGCAAGTCCCGCAGTGCAGTTAGAAGGGATTCTTCCCGCCTTATGTGTGGACCCTTGCATGAAGCTGTACCACTCAGCAGAGGATTACACCAAGTGACCTGCCTCAGTACAAAGTAGTTGAAGTCTTTTCAGAGACTGGACATTGTGAGTTCTTGTTTACTTTCTTCATCCATGTACTGGAGTAGAGTCATTCAGGAGTCATCAAATCAGTAGTGAATTATTTCTAAAGACATTGTGCGTTTCTTTTTGTCTGGACATTTTTATTATGTAGTCACTTGCATGCTCAGGTTGAGAAAGAGTTTTTTCTACTTCAGTGATTGCATGCTTTCCAGATAATGGACATTGTGTGTAATTTTCCTTCATGTTTTACATGTTGCCACTGTGCAGTTGTTGCATTTTCTCCATTTGCATTCTCAATTCTTTGTGCAAAATATTCTGGTCATTCTTTCTGTGTATAGTGTGGAAAGATCATTGTTTGATAGGTAGTAATTTTCACTATCTTATGCCTTTGAACCATTGTGACCTGTTTGTTGTTTTGAAGATTCAGTGTTTTCCTGCTGATGGACACAGCAAAAAATTTGTTCCTTCTATTCAATAATCATTGACTTTGATTTGGTTGATTGCAAGCTTCCATCTGCTTGTACTTGTCTATACTAAATGTTTATAAATATTTGCATTACTTGGATATTGAAATTTAAAGTTTTTCATTTTCTGAGTGCTTGCATGCTTCCCATAACAGCTAGTGAACTGTTTTTTTCCTACTTTTTCATTTTTGCGCATGTACACACTCAATTCTATGGTGTGTAATTCATAATTAGCACTTTTAGTCACTTAGATCATTCTTTGGATGTAAAGAGTAAATAAAGAGCTTTCATTTGAGATATAATTTGTCTTGTTATCTTATGCCTTTGTATTTTTATTATATGTTTGAAAATGCATGAAAAACTTACGATTCCGGAGAACAATCACAATATTTAGCCACGACTCCAGTGAGTTAAGGGGGACTAAAATAACGTTTAAAGATAGAACAAAAAATAGATCATCAACAAGAGACATCTGATATCTTCATAATTTTTATAAAATATGAGACGACGATGAGAATCTGGAGCGCAAGAAGACACCAGGCATCAGTTGCCATGGTGAGGCTAGAGTGCATCCCGCGGCAGGCTTCCTACCTGCTCTGATCTTGACAGCCTGGGGCGTCAGCCGCCGCTTGATGTTGTCCAGCAGCATTTCCTTCACCTCTTCACTGATGTTGCACTCATCCAGAATCTCAGGATTCCTGTCAACAACATTACAGCATCTGTCAAACAATGATACAGTAACTGTCAAACAATGATACAGTAACTGTCAAACAACAATACAGTAACTGTCAAACAACAATACAGTAACTGTCAAACAACAATGCAGTAACTGTCAAACAACAATGCAGTAACTGTCAAACAACGATACAGTAACTGTCAAACAACAATACAGTAACTGTCAAACAACAATACAGTAACTGTCAAACAACAATGCAGTAACTGTCAAACAATGATACAGTAACTGTCAAACAATGATACAGTAACTGTCAAACAATGATGCAGTAACTGTCAAACAATGATACAGTAACTGTCAAACAACAATACAGTAACTGTCAAACAATGATACAGTAACTGTCAAACAATGATGCAGTAACTGTCAAACAACGATACAGTAACTGTCAAACAATGATACAGTAACTGTCAAACAACGATACAGTGACTGTCAAACAACAATACAGTAACTGTCAAACAACAATACAGTAACTGTCAAACAACGATACAGTAACTGTCAAACAACAATACAGTAACTGTCAAACAACAACACAGTAACTGTCAAACAACAATACAGTAACTGTCAAACAACAATACAGTAACTGTCAAACAACAATACAGTAACTGTCAAACAACGATACAGTAACTGTCAAACAACAATACAGTAACTGTCAAACAACAACACAGTAACTGTCAAATAACAACACAGTAACTGTCAAACAACAATACAGTAACTGTCAAACAATGATACAGTAACTGTCAAACAACGATGCAGTAACTGTCAAACAACAATACAGTAACTGTCAAACAATGATACAGTGACTGTCAAACAATGATACAGTAACTGTCAAACAACAATACAGTAACTGTCAAACAACGATACAGTAACTGTCAAACAACAATACAGTAACTGTCAAACATTGATACAGTGACTGTCAAACAACAATACAGTAACTGTCAAACAATGATACAGTAACTGTCAAACAATGATGCAGTAACTGTCAAACAACGATACAGTAACTGTCAAACAATGATGCAGTAACTGTCAAACAACGATACAGTGACTGTCAAACAACGATACAGTAACTGTCAAACAACAATACAGTAACTGTCAAACAACGATACAGTGACTGTCAAACAATGATACAGTAACTGTCAAACAACAACACAGTAACTGTCAAACAACAACACAGTAACTGTCTGCCAAGAAAGCAAATCTCAAATGCTCTTCAGCTTTGACTAAAGCAATTCTGGCTGTGGAAGATTGCAAATTTCATACATCCTCTATACATTTACATACCAGGCCTGTAAGAATAGCATTACTTGAAAAAAAAAGTAGAGGTTTGAAATGAGGAATCATATTCAAAAGCTGTTAACTACTTGACTACTTTTTCCATTCTAAAAAAAACAACACAACAGGCTCTACAAATAGCATATCCACAATCCAGACTCAACGTCTGCAAAACATCAAATACTTATGAAACAACCAGCAAACGAACATAACAATACAAATTGATGTGAACTGCTTTTTAAAAATTCAATGATCATGAATACTGTCACTCTCAACAAGAACCCTCAGTCAACCCAACTTTTCAATTCTGCATAGAGGACTGGGGGAGGGGGGACCTACGTGACGGCGTGCTTGAAGGCGTCGAAGGCTGCCCCGGGCTTCCGGTACTTGTCGTCGAAGTACCAGGCTGTCTTCATGTACAGATCCTCCAGCTGCTCAGCTGTCTCGTACCTTAGCAGCTCTGCCACATGCCTCAGGATGCTGTTCACCTGCAATAATGCACAAAGACAACTCTGGTGAGACTTTTCATCAGCACCACAGGGGAATGTGTCATTCTTCTGTGCCTCATCCCAACAAGGAAAACTTCTTCATTCTCCTGTGAATACAATCAGGTACTTTTGGGAAAATGCTGATGAAAGATGACTTCAGTTCAACTAGTTTCAGTCTTACGCGCTTTCGGATTTTGGTAGCTCCTTTGTCAGGTGAATCGTCAAGTACTTTTGGATTCAAGGATTGGTTCCTTCCCGATTCTCAGGGTCCATTCCCACAGAGTCATTCACCCGTACTCCACTCTTCCTGGCATCAGGAGTCTCCTACGTCAATTCCTTTAGAACATCAGTGAACCGTTCCCTCCATGATAAAGATGCCTTTCCTTAGAGTCAAAAACCAATAACAGACTTTCGTAATATCATCTAAAGCTCTCAGGGAATAGCTATCATCCATCCATCAGAATGCTAAAATGAGTAGTATTTGGATGTATCAGCTCGAAGCCATTCATTTCCTGTGACAAGCTGGACACATCAAGCACATGGCACAATACAATGAGACGCAATCTAATTGCAACAGAAAATATTTCTGGCATTCAAAGTTAGCAGCAACTCCAGAATCCTAACAGCTTGCATGATTTACTTGGGAATCTACCAAGAGTATACAAGGAAGTCCACGTAATGGATGACTCACTGCCTTGGCCTTGGCAAACTTCTCCTCACACTTGACCACCTCCTCACTGGACACTCGCCTCTTGGACAGATCAATGTAACCTGAAACAGCAGTCACAACAATGACCATAGTGTGGAAGTCCATGATGATGTACTGATGGTGATGATAATGCCACCAACAATAATGCCAACAACACCACCACCAACAACAATGGCCTTTATGAGTCAAAGATAAATGGTATACATGACATGTTCAGTTTCTCAACAGCAGGCCTGGAGATGGCTGGTTAGACCTATATCAGTCATTCACAAAGAAAAAGGGAAATCGGTCTTTAGACAGGGGCAGAGGCCAACCTCTTTCTGGCCTTTCATTCACCATGCTTGCAGCTGACTCCTTTAACTAGTTTAAGTCACAGCATCACCCAGAGCGAGGAAGTAATCACCAGGCTTTGGTAATATTCAGGCACATGTGATACTCTTCACCACGAGTCCAGATGCAGGTTCATGCATTGGCAAAAACATCCATTGCCTGAAAAGCTTTGAAAAGCCTGGTTATCAATGAACACTGTTTTTTCCATGCACTCAAAATATGTATAGCATCATCACTGTTGTTCTAAATGTTGCATGGCTGCATTACTAAGTAGTGTGGTTTGACATTGAAAACTGTACCCACCTTTGTCCTTGTCGACTCTGATGACCACCACACATTCGCTCCTGCCCACTCGGATCAATTTGTTGATGGAACGAATACGCCTACGCGACAACTCACTGAGCAGAATCATGCCCTCAATGTTGTTGTACTCCAGTAGATGGACGTAGGCGCCCATCTCTGCGATGGACCGCACATTCACCATCACCACATCTTCCACTTCTGGAAACTTGTTCTTGTAAAATCTACAAGTGAGCACCATCTTGGCAGGTCAATGTACCATACACTTGTGTATCTGAAACAAACAAACAAGTAAACATCAGTATGAGAAAGAAATCTTTCCACAGTACAAAACCAGACAAGGTTAAAAAAAAACTATTAAATTTGCTGTTGCAGGGAAGCATTTCGAGATCCTAGGTGGGGAAGCATATGGATGATGGTCATTACATCTTCATCTTTGCAAACACATTATGCCATTATGAATAGCCCACAATGCATCAGGATTCTCCTGCATATGCATGAGCACCAGTTGTGGCACTATCTGCACAGCAACCGTCATCTGCACAGCTGCAGGAAAATCACAGCATGCTCCCCTATTCACCATGGCACACCAGGATGGATGGATGGATGGAAGGATGGATCGATGGATGGATGGATGGATGGATAGTGTTATAAGGCCCATCAGCTTTTGTAGGCTATGTATATAAGACCATTAAGCATGGTAATCACTAGAACAGTTTACAGTACATGCAAATCAAGTCACGGTGTCCCTAGTTATTCACCTCTCACAAATCGAGTAGAGAGACACGGTGGGGGCACAACAGGAAATCGGCAGGCTTTTTTTTTCAATTTCTACCGAACATCAGTTTACAAAGTAAGTAAGCCCTACAATTCGACAAAATGTCAATGAAAAGTGTAATATTGTGAAATCTACCCATGATAAGGACTTTTAATTCATACAACAGCATCAGTTTCTTCTTTGTGCAAGAGCAATTTATTGTGCAGGATTCCCCTTGCCAAACAGACATTCCTGAGGGGAGGTACTTATTATAATCATAACCACCTGATTTAAGTATGAAATAAAATTATACATACAGGTCACATGCATATACCTCTTTATATAATAAACTAATGTCTTTAAAAGAAAGTATTACACATGTCCAAATTTAAGTTAAAATTATAGCAGTAAATATGCAGGCATTCTGAAATACAGTGCACTCCCAGTCATATTCTCACTAATTGTATATATAATAAATGCATGTGTAGTGTAGCAACTCCAGGAATATCTCTTCTACCAGTCTCTCAATCTTTTCATGAGTAATCTGCATTGGTTTCTTATCTAATAACAAATGAAGATAGGTACATAAGTAAAGCTTACTGATGGATGGTATTGGTAAGAGGTGGTTAACTTTTTTACCTGTAGGGAAGGATGGTAGAGAATAAATAGACTAAATTTTTTATTCATTTTGAAAACCATTTCAAAATACTTATGAAAATACACTTAAAGGAATTATAACATACAATACTAGACAGGATTGGGTTTGGCAAAAAGTATTACAAAAAGAGTGATTACTCCAAACATTTATTTTGTTGCATGATTACATGTAGGTGTACAGGTTGGATGCAAGTCAGGCTTTGAGGGAAAGGGGATTCACCTCACTGCATCAGGATTCCACTATTTCATGAAATGAAAAGCTTCTAGTTAACATGGAAAGAGTGATGTGCTGCTGTCATAGGTATCAAATAAATGCACGTTCACTTTGTTACTGAAGTTCAGCAGGTCTGACACAAGACACATTGTCTGATCACATCCACACAATCTGACCAAACCAAATTAGTCTGATCACCAAGTCTGATCACTAACATTGATAACACACACACACACACACACACACACACACACACACACACACACACACACATTCCAACAGACAAAAACACTTAAACGTTTTGTGAAAACAGATCTTTATTACAAAATATAAAATAGCCAGAAACAGGCTCATTAAAAAAACACCATAATATCTGGTCAGGAAAAAAATCAAATTACTTAACAGTGACTAGAAAATCAAATCAATGAAATCATGCAAGATTTCTCTCTCTCTCTCTCTCTCTCTCACACACACACACACACACACACACACACACGCACACACACACCCCACATCAGGCCACACAGGAACACATACTAACACAGTGATAGAAAACTAGTAGCCAGTCTAGCATAGAAGAAGTACACCCTGGCTGATTCAAAATTAGAAACTGCTTTTTACAAGGAACCGTGGAGGGAAAGAGAAAGAGAGGTCGGCAGAGGAAAAGATGGACAGATAACATCCAGGAGTGGACAGGGAAAACATTTGCAGAGACTCAGGCTCTGGCACACAACCGGGGAAAATGGAAAGACTGTTGCACAGCTTGTCAGATAGTGCCATAAAAGACTCCGTCTGGAGTTAAGAGATGATGATGATGATTAAGAGAACACCTCTAAAAAGGTACCTTTAAAGGCACAATCAATGAGCCATGCTGTAGGCATTATGCAATTATTGAAGGCTGATGTGCCAACCTAACATGAAGGGGGGGGGGGGGGGGGGGGGGGGAGGGGGGGGGGGGGAGGCCGCCATGCAGATATATTGCAGCATCAAGAGAATGCAAGTATTACTATTAGCTTGTAAGATAATCACAACCACACACAAAAAGTTTTTGGAAAATGTTATCCTGTACAGTATATCCTAGAATCATTCAAAAATCACTTAGGTGTACAGCTCATCTTTTCACAATTTAAACTGTACAGAATCACTATATCATTGAACTGACTTCAGGCTTTGATGCAGTTAACAATAACTGGAAGCTTGTTCACTGGAAGCCTAGAATCTGTCATGGGATGTCTGTCTATTTCTAGGCACACTAATTTAATTCGTTAGTACCAGATGCAATGCCAACGTCATATCTGATCTTAAATGGAGATTAAACATGCGTGCCGCATCCAGCTGCATAGGCTAGATCAGACATATACTGGTGTCTTCTCGTAATTTAGACACAAAGATTAAATTGAGCTTTTTATATACATTGTAAAAATAATACTTGTATTTTGGACATTACCACTTCTAGCATGCAGTCACGATATAAGCACAACTACAAAATATTGCACACAAAATACTCTGGGATTTCTTTCAACTAGATTTATGCACACACAAAAAAGGGTAGGGGTGGGGTGTTGTGGTGTGTTGTGGTGGGTGGTGGTGGTGGTGGTGGTGGTGGTGGTGGTGGGTGGTGGTGGGTGGTGGGTGGTGGTGGTGGGGTGGAGGGAGTTGATACTTAAGACTCACTCTCTCCTTTGTCTTTAGTGTCATAGTACTCTTCGAGATGGCTGACAGAATATTCTTCATCATTCATAAGCATCAAATGGTGCCAATCATTAAGAGATGACATACCCAATTTTCTGAGCCATTGCTTTACAAAGGGGGTTATGAATACAAGTTTATATTGAGAACTGATCAGATTTGCCATGTAAGTCCTAAACAGGAGGAATATGTCCATGAAAGTGTCAGTAAGGAGACCAAACAAGTTCCCACTGATAGAACTGAATTTAACTTTGAAACCTAACAATGCAATCAAATGAAAAAATACACCAGCATACAAGTGATCTACTCGTAATGGAATATGTCCTATTATGTCAGATGTGACAGTAACAGGGAGAACACTCGATAGATAATGTTGCAAGTTACCAACCAAACCATGCATGGTTTCCACCCTTTCCTTTGAAAAAATCATGCCTGCGTTGAAGTTGCTGTTGGCTGAACTGTTATCAATGGGATATTTGAAATAAAAGTAGTCAAAATCACTCTTGTGATCATTTTGCTCTTCTCGAGTGGCATCTTCTTCTGCAACATCTGCACTAGGCAACATGGAACAACAACAATGCTCTTCAGCCAGACAGCCACAGCACTCACACAGAACATCTTGTGGCCTCAGGGTGACATAGTGCAGCTCGCTGATGTGGCCTAGATGGACATCAAACTGGGACATCCCATTGACCGACTCAATGATGATGGGGTCAGAATTTGGTGTGCTGGAAACTACCCATATACTAATATGGTACAGATGAGCAGCAGCCAGTAAGACAATGTTATCCCCCCAGGACCCATCCTGCTGCAAATACTCCAGGTATTCTTCATAACTAGAATAGCCCGTTACAAAATCTGGCAAGTATACACCCTCTTCACCTTCACCCAAATATTTATTTTCCGACAAAAATTTGACAAGTTCTTCTCTGATCTGTATGTGAGTCTTCTTGATTCCATTTTTTTCTAGCTGCTGTTGCAAGGCATAAAACATGCAATTCCCATCACCCGCGTTGTCCCTGTCTAGCGTCAGACCTTGATGTGCCGCGTTATTTAGTAGCATATCCATTCCCAGGGTTTCCTGCGAGATCATATTTGCCAATTTTTCCAAAGTATACTTGCTACCTTTTTCAACTTGGTCTGGCCTACCTCTTTCCTCTTCTCGGGTCAGAGATGTAAATTTGTTGACATCCTTCACATCAACTTCTTCCCAATCTGCATAAATGGCGGGTTTACTTTTCTTTTCATGAGCATCTGTCATGGCATTTTCCTCTTTTGCAGTACTTTCTGCTGCTTGACTTCGTCTTATGCCAAGCTCCAACATTCTTTTCTGCCTGAAAGCTTCAGCCACTGGTGCCAACATTTCTTCATCACATGACATTTCCTCCACCTTCCCGCCCTCTAAACCCTGTTTGATGAAATTGGACTCGACACCAAACAGACATTCATAGGGGGACATTTTTATTGAACTATGGTACCCTATATTGTAGTTTTTGGCTATAATTTGTAATGCATGCTGCCAACTGTGGTGGGCCAGAATGCCTTCCTGCAGAGCATCAGAGATTAACGTCCTCACCTTATTCTTCCAAAGAGCACAATACCTCTCCACTCGGCTCTGACACTTAATGCTGAATCTCCCATCAAGTTCACTGACAGCATCTTTCAGTTCATTTCCCTGGTCACACTGTAAAATTTGCGGTGGACCCCATTCCATGTATATTTCAGCAAGCTTGTCCGAAATTGTGCTCGCCTGTTTGTCTGGCACAGCTCGAAGCCAAAGGAAATGGCTGAAGCAATCCAAAATTGTCAGCACATATCGCTCTGGAATGATGTTATCTTGATGAAATAAAACTAGATCCACAAGGTCCACCTGATGGCATTCCATCACTTGAAAAACTTGCATAGGCTGGAGAGGGGCTTTATTCTTAAATGTGGGGGTGAATTTCGAATGAATTTCATACTTTGCCAACACTCTTTTGATCTTTTCTCTACTGATACCAAAATAGTTATCCTTTATCAAGTGCCAAATTTTTTGTGATCCGTCTCCTAAGGACTGTCTGTGAAAATACAGAATACAATCATCAATTTCCTGTGCAGGCAACAAGATCAATCCATTTTTCGTCAGCCTTTTCATCACTTGTCCTCTGTATGGGTCACTGATTTCCTTGCATTCCATGTGATGTTTTTTAGCCTGTAAAAAAGAAAAGACATAAAATCAAATCAAAATACTCATTTCGGAGGACAAGACATAGATTACTTCCAAGTCAACATATCTGTTCTGATTATGCCAACCCAAATGCTATTAGTAAGAAATGATTGTCCTAGCCAACAGTGCTGAATAGTTCTAAGTAACCAACAACTGTTGTCTAAGGATTGCCTGTATCCTTAACTGCTCCTCTGTAACAAAAAACATTTGAGGCCATGAATAATTAGAAACATTCTTAGGAACCAAGAAACACCCCCAGAAAGTTGGGGGGGGGGATGACAATTTCTTCCCCTTTTTCATAAATTGATAAAAAGCAGGGGGAAAAAAAGCAAAGTTTTGAAACTCATGTCTTAGTTAGTGAGCTACTTCAATTCAGCATTATCAGTTTATATACTTCTGTTTGCATTCTTTACTTCAGTCAACTGGAATTTCCATTTTATTCCTTTTTTGACAGCACACATACATTTTATTAAGAACAAAAATCAAGAAAGACTTCTTGATAGAACAACAGGAGAAGTTGCTCAGCAAACAAGGATCCAACATGGAAACATAATTTAATTAAAATGCTACATGCTATCAACTTAATTGTTATAAGAGCACACAGCAATTCATTGTATTACTAATCCTGCTTGTGCTGGTTTTGTTGTGTTTGTTTCCTTCAGTGGGCCCCTATCTACTTTCATCTAAGAATTATTCCATAAACAGCAAGGCATATTTTTTATTTCAACTAAAAAGAAAGAAAAAGAAAAATACCAAATGGTATAACGATATAAGCAATGTTTTAAACTTTTCCATGATTATTCTAATCACAAAAAGTCCACAGCATGTTTTAAATGAAAACAAATTTGATGTGTGCCATGTCAACAACAAAATTTCACATAGTAATAAATGGAAACGAACATGAAAAAAGTGAACATTGGAACTTGTAGAAATTGGTGCCATTCTAAAACATACCATAGACTTTTCATACAGTTCTGAGACCTACAAACCCAGCAGAAATGAAAAGAATGTCATGGCATATTTCCAAACAGTTATGAATAGCAATGGTAAAATAATAATAATAATAATAATAATAATAATAATAATAATAATAATAATAATAATGTGTGAATTTATATAGCGCCTTACCATGAGTTAAGACATGCTCAAGGCACATACATACACAACCATTACAATATACAATAACAGTCAATCACCTCAAAGGTAAGTTAATAAACTTAATAACATAGGAGTCACACATTCACTTCAGGCATTCGACAAACTGATGTACAGCGTCACCGCTTAACCATGAAACTGGGGAGAGGGGGAGAAGAGACAGGAGGGTGGTAGGGGGCTTAGGCAGGCTAGTACAAAGAGAACTGTGAAAATCCACATGATTTCCTAAAAGTAAGTCAGCCATTGCATTGAAACATGTACTGATAGCCAAGACTAGGAGATGGTTCAGCAGCTGGTAAGAGGTCATTCATATCATGTATTTTCATATCAAACGACAAGTAAATAAAGTTACTAAAGGCTGAAGATGAAAATAAATATTACTTATTAGGTTAAATAAAATTTGCTGAATGCAGAACTCAACAAGAAGGGCAAAGCCCATACGACTCACATGGTTGACCTTGACCTTTATATGACCTTGACCTTCAGGTGACCTTCAAGTTCAAGGTCAAACAACTAAACCTACCAATGACATCATACACAAAGAAATGCTTTACACATTTTTCCTACCAAAATACATGTGACCTTGACCCAAGGTCAAGGTCATCCAAGGTCATGCAACACAAAGCTGTTAATTCAAGACATAGGAAGCACAATGGTGCTTATTGGCACTTTCTACCATGAGATATAGTCACTTTTAGTGGTTCACTACCCCATTTTGGTCACATTTCATAAGGGTCAAAGTGACCTTAGCCTTGATGATATGTGAACAAATGTGTCTCATGATGAAAGTATAACATGTGCCCCACATAATTATTAAGTTTGAAACAGTTATCTTCCATAGTTCAGGGTCAAGGTCACTTCAAAATATGTATACAATCCAACTTTGAAGAGCTCCTGTGACCTTGACCTTGAAGCAAGGTCAACCAAACTGGTATCAAAAGATAGGGCTTGCTTTGACCTATATACCACTTGTAGCTAAGGTTGCCATTCTCAATAACGTGGGAGAAAATTGGGAAAATGTGAAAAATGACTGTTTTTGAGACCACATTTATGGCTCCTGTGACCTTGACCTTGAAGCAAGGTCAAGTCACTATGTATGTTTTTTGAGGCCTTGTCATCATACACCATCATGCCACATTTGGTGTTGATAGACTTAAAAGTCTCAGAGAAAAATCCAACGTTTAAGTTTTTTACGCCCGGACGGACGGACGACACGGCTGAGTACATAGACTCACTTTTGCTTCGCATGTGAGTCAAAAATCATCATTATCATGAGAAATGGCTTTGTAGTTCAGCATTTGCATTTTCAGTATGCCTATCAACAAGAAGATTATGTCTCATCACCCATAGACGATTCTAAACAGACAAGTTGTAAACTGAACAAAACTGTATTGAACCAGTTCATGTTGTGCATCAGTGAGAGGTCAAGGACAGTAACTGCATAATTAACAAGAAGGGCAAAGCCCATACAACTCACATGCTTGATCTTGACATGCCATTGACCTTACATGACCTTGACCTTCAGGTGACCTTCAAGGTCAAGGTCAAACAACTAAACCTAGCAATGATGTCATACACTAAGAACTGCTTTACACATTTTTCCTACCAAAATACATGTGACCTTGACCCAAGGTCAAGGTCATTCAAGGTCATGCCACACAAAGCTGTTAATTCAAGACATAGGAAGCACAATGGTGCTTATTGGCACTTTCTACCATGAGATATGGTCACTTTTAGTGGTTCACTACCCCATTTTGGTCACATTTCATAAGGGTCAAAGTGACATTGACCTTGATGATATGTGACCAAATGTGTCTCATGATGAAAGTAAAACATGTGTACTACAATGTTATGAAGTTTGGAAGAGTTATCTTTCATAGTTCAAGGTCAAGGTCACTTCAAAATATGTATACAATCCAACTTTAAAGAGCTCCTGTGACCTTGACCTTGAAGCAAGGTCAAGTCACTATGTATGTGTTTTGACGCCTTGTCATCCTACACCATCATGCCAAATTGGGTGTTGATAGACTTAACAGTCTCCGAGAAAAATCCAACAATAACGAGGTTTTTACTGATTACAGGACGCCGGGACCCCCGGACGCCCGGACCGGACGACACAGGTGACCTAGTATGAAAGTATAACATGTGTACTACAATGTTATGAAGTTTGGAAGAGTTATCTTCCATAGTTCAGGGTCAAGGTCACTTCAAAATATGTATACAATCCAACTTTAAAGAGCTCCTGTGACCTTGACCTTGAAGCAAGGTCAATCAAACTGGTATCAAAAGGTAGGGATTACTTTGCCCTATACACCATATATAGGTCAGGTATTCAATCTCAAAAGCTTCAGAGAAAATTGGGAAAATGTGAAAAATGGCTGTTTTTTAGACAACATTTACGGCCCCTGCGACCTTGACCTTGAAGCAAGGTCAAGTCACTATGTATGTTTTTTGACGCCTTGCCATCATACACCATCATGCCGAATTGGGTGTTGATAGACTTAATAGTCTCCGAGAAAAATCCAACGTTAACGTTTGTTACGGACGACAGGACGCCCGGACGGACGAAACAGGTGAGTACATAGACTCACTTTTGCTTCGCATGTGAGTCAAAAATGACTGCACATGAAATGTCAGACAAGTGCATGCACTTGCATATTTCATGGGCAATTATGGGTGACTGCATCCCCCCCCCCCCCCCTCCATTTCAGAGAGCACTCCAGAGAGCAGATGCAACCAAGGCAAATCTAAGTTGCTGGTTTGTCCACAATTGTTGGCATCCGTCAGTCTCGTGAGACTATGGGGGTGTGCGCCAGGTTTGGTCAGTCCGGGGTTGAGAGGCAGCGTACTCTGTGGCTGTAGAGCCCGATCCTTGAGCCGCATGCTCTGTTGCACTTGTCGCAAGTGAAGTCTTGGCGTGGCTCTGTGGATGCCGACGCTATCCTCTGTCGTCTGCGTTCTCTCCTCTCCTCCCACTGCTCCCGTCTCCTCCTCTCGCTGGCCTGGATGCCAGTCTTGACGGCGTGTCTCCAGCTGTTGCGGTCAGCGGCCACCGTTTCCCAGTCTGCTGGGTTGATGCCTCCCGCCGTCATATCACGTTTACAAACGTCCTTGTAGCGGAGGAGAGGTCTTCCTGCAGGTCTGGATCCCGTGGCGAGCTCGCAGTACAGCACATCTTTGGGTATTCTGCCGTCATCCATCCTGCTGACGTGACCCAGCCATCTAAGTCGTCTCTGGCTGAGCATGGCGAAATTGTCCACAATACAGCTTGAATATGTATGCTTGGAAAATAAAGTTGTATGCAGTCATCAAGAGAGAGAAACACAGATAAAGCCTATGAGGGACTAATCTCCAACTGCAGCTCCATTTCAGCAGTTCTTTAATCATACTATTACTATTCATCATTTGTTATATTATTTTAGGGTTTTTAAAAAGCATCCGTATTGTTGTGGGTGTTGGGAAGGGTTTGGGGATGCAGGCAAATGCTCACCTGGATAAATGCCCTCTGCACTAATCAAGCAGTTTCTGAGCGAACAAGTGTGCAGAAAACATTTGACATGGTAAGCAATTGTCAGTACCCCCAATTCCACCCAATACACATTCAGCATTGCAAGGAGTCACCCTCACGCTTTTCAACACCCATAACTGCTTTCCCTCTGCTGAATTGTGTGATAATGAGTCAATGGTGGCTGCTGGACAACCAGGAATTTGTGTACGGAGAGTGGAGGGGGGTGGGGGGTGAGTTGGCATGTACATTTGCCTTTTGATGAGGGAAATTAACAAATAAGTTAACATCTATCCCTGGTTAAAATCAAACAGATGTTAGGTCAAATGTAGTCCTTGTGGGATTTTCAGGCAATGGTTCTCAGGAACGGATTTCGAAGGAAAAGCAGTTTACTGCAACAACATTTTACCTTTCGATACAGTCGATCATCTCCTTTCGTGGTTGCCCGCTCCTTCAGAGGCATCAACAAGATCTCCATGAGCCTGTCATACTCAGTATCTGTCAGTATTGGTGGGCGATCTCGTGTTGCATCCTAGATAAGAAGAAATGAATACAAAATTGACAGATGGATCTTCCTTGCATATCCCATTTCTTAAATAAAAAAGGTTAAAATAGTTGCTATTCTTCAACTCCAAGGAAAACCAAGGAGAAGAAGAAGAAGAAGTTACTTTAAATTTAACTTATTTGAAGGCAGATAATTCCATCACCACAGATTCCAGCTGAAGACCTGTACAGAGGAGGTCCATGCACTTACAAGAGGGAAAAAAATAGTATCAGCAGATTTTTTCATGCTTGTATGCACCGAACATCAAACGTTAAACTTTTTAATAAGAAGGATCAAGTAGGGTAAAATATTCACGGGGTTATTCTTCTACTCAAACTCAAAGGAGTACCATGACAAGAAGAGGAAGAGGAAGGAGATGAAAACGAAGAAAAGAAACTTTGCACTAGGCTTCATATACAAGGCAATAATTTCCACAATATGATTGATACAAAGAGAAAATCAATAGATATATGGATGCACTTACAAAAAAATACTTACCACGGGCTGTCCACAATATGATACAAAGAGAAAATCAATAGATATATGGATGCACTTACCACAGGCTGTCCAAGGAAGAACACAAGCTGTCCGAGGAGCAGCGCAGTTGAAAATATCACGCGAGGAACCATGACAGGAAATTGATTCTGTGAGACAATATGGAAGACCAATTGCCAATAAATGCTGGGGGATTCCCAAGGTTACGCCAGGGAATTCCCATTGCTATATATAGAGTATAGTACTATAGTATCACGAGCGATATTTATGGTGGAGACTGCTTATTAACTTGGGGACCAGACATAAATGTGACCCCCATCTGGACTATACTAGTCACATGTCTGTGTAAGTTAGGAAGCTGAGAAACAACCAGGATTTATGGCTTGAGAAGATCACAGCAATTCTTTTACCAGCATTAATGTATTGTTCAGATTGTCTTCAACAGTGCTGATTTCTACTTTTGTCAAAATTAAGCTTTTTTGTGCTAAAATAACTGTTATTTATTTAAGGCTAACAATAAACAAATAGTTGCTATTATAGTAAATCCCACCAACCCTATTTGTTCCTACCTACCCTAATCTTTTTTTTATCATAAGGGAAAAACGAGGTGTGAGTGTGTGTGTGTGTGTGTGTGTGTGTGTATGTGTGTGTGTGTGCATGTGAGCGTGTGTGTGTGTGTTTGTGTGTTTGTGTGTGTGTGTGTGTGTGCGCGCGCATGTGTTTGTGTGTGTGTTGAATAGGACCCAAAAAAGTAAACAACTGTGTGCTGTCCCACTTTCCCAATGAGCACTATTCAAGTGACAAAAAAGTAAACAACTGTGTGCTGTCCCACTTTCCCAATGAGCACTATTCAAGTGACAAAAAAGTAAACAACTGTGTGCTGTCCCACTTTCCCAATGAGCACTATTCAAGTGACAAAAAAGTAAACAACTGTGTGCTGTCCCACTTTCCCAATGAGCACTATTCAAGTGACAAAAAAGTAAACAACTGTGTGCTGTCCCACTTTCCCAATGAGCACTATTCAAGTGACAAAAAAGTAAACAACTGTGTGCTGTCCCACTTTCCCAATGAGCACTATTCAAGTGACAAAAAAGTAAACAACTGTGTGCTGTCCCACTTTCCCAATGAGCACTATTCAAGTGACAAAAAAGTAAACAACTGTGTGCTGTCCCACTTTCCCAATGAGCACTATTCAAGTGACAAAAAAGTAAACAACTGTGTGCTGTCCCACTTTCCCAATGAGCACTATTCAAGTGACAAAAAAGTAAACAACTGTGTGCTGTCCCACTTTCCCAATGAGCACTATTCAAGTGACAAAAAAGTAAACAACTGTGTGCTGTCCCACTTTCCCAATGAGCACTATTCAAGTGACAAAAAAGTAAACAACTGTGTGCTGTCCCACTTTCACAATGAGCACTATTCAAGTGACAAAAAAGTAAACAACTGTGTGCTGTCCCACTTTCCCAATGAGCACTATTCAAGTGACAAAAAGGTAAACAACTGTGTGCTGTCCCACTTTCCCAATGAGCACACTATTCAAGTGACAAAAAAGTAAACAACTGTGTGCTGTCCCACTTTCCCAATGAGCACTATTCAAGTGACAAAAAAGTAAACAACCGTGTGCTGTCCCACTTTCCCAATGAGCACTATTCAAGTGACAAAAAAGTAAACAACTGTGTGCTGTCCCACTTTCCCAATGAGCACTATTCAAGTGACAAAAAAGTAAACAACTGTGTGCTGTCCCACTTTCCCAATGAGCACTATTCAAGTGACAAAAAAGTAAACAACTGTGTGCTGTCCCACTTTCCCAATGAGCACTATTCAAGTGACAAAAAAGTAAACAACTGTGTGCTGTCCCACTTTCCCAATGAGCACTATTCAAGTGACAAAAAAGTAAACAACTGTGTGCTGTCCCACTTTCCCAATGAGCACTATTCAAGTGACAAAAAAGTAAACAACTGTGTGCTGTCCCACTTTCCCAATGAGCACTATTCAAGTGACAAAAAAGTAAACAACTGTGTGCTGTCCCACTTTCCCAATGAGCACTATTCAAGTGACAAAAAAGTATGTTCAGTAAATAGAGAAATGTCAATAATGTTCAGATGAATGTAATGTATGTATATACCTGACAATTCTTAAAACACTCACACAAATGTGTGAGGTCTCAATCTATCTCCCCACCTCCCCACCATGAAAAAATTATATTAAAAAAGTCATGCCTACCTACTGACTTTACACTCACACACACACACATGTGCGCGCACACACATGCCTTTTTTTCCATGTTGCATAACAATTTCATGTATGGAAGGCTTAAACAACCACTATCCACAAAATATGATTGAGCTGAAAACTTTGTCAAATAAGCCATCTTAAAAACTTTGTACTTTATCTTCCCTGCAAACTACTATTTGCTATCAATGGAAATCCAAAGCCACCTGAAAAATGATGGCGGGGTTCTAAACTTTGTTACAAGAATGGTTTGACCAACAATAACACCCAAATAAAGGGTAATCCTGTATTGTGGATGTAAACAAAGCCAAGATCTGGTAGTGTAACAGAATCTTGGCTGGATTTTCTGGGGGTTTTATGGAGGTGTTTCACCTTCCAATGTTCAAAGTGCTGTAGCGTAGTGAAATTAAAAGACGTCATCTGGAAATTTGCACCGATGAAAAGTTCTTGATTTGTTCTGTTCAAAATGAAATATATACCCAAAACAACATTTGTGTTTTTTGTTGTACATATGTGTTTTTGTTCAGATGGGTTACAAATTTGAATAATAAAAGTATTGTCGCAGAATGTTTGCATGAAGTCTATAATGAAACAAGAAGGGCAATGCCCATACGACTCACATGCTTGACCTTGACCTTTATATGACCTTGACCTTCAGGTGACCTTCAAGGTCACGGTCAAACAACTAAACCTACCAATGACATCATACACAAAGAAATGCTCTACACATTTTCCCTACCAAAATACATGTGACCTTGACCCAAGGTCAAGGTCATCCAAGGTCATGCAACACAAAGCTGTCAATTCAAGACATAGGAAGCACAATGGTGCTTATTGGCACTTTCTACCATGAGATATAGTCACTTTTAGTGGTTAACTACCACATTTTGGTCACATTTCATAAGGGTCAAAGTGACCTTGACCTTGATGATATGTGACCAAATGTGTCTCATGATGAAAGTATAACATGTGCCCCACATAATTATTAAGTTTGAAACAGTTATCTGCCATAGTTCAGGGTCAAGGTCACTTCAAAATATGTATACGATCCAACTTTGAAGAGCTCCTGTGACCTTGACCTTGAAGCAAGGTCAACCAAACTGGTATCAATAGATAGGGCTTGCTTTGACCTATATACCACTTGTAGCTGAGGTCGCCATTCTCAATAACGTGGGAGAAAATTGGGAAAATGTGAAAAATGACTGTTTTTGAGACCACATTTATGGCTCCTGTGACCTTGACCTTGAAGCAAGGTCAAGTCACTATGTATATTTTTTGAGGCCTTGTCATCATACACCATCATGCCACATTTGGTGTTGATAGACTTAATAGTCTCCGAGAAAAATCCAACGTTTAAGTTTTTTACGGACGCCCGCCCGCCCGGACGGACGGACGGACGGACGACACGGCTCAGTACATAGACTCACTTTTGCTTCGCATGTGAGTCAAAAAAGATTTCATTAGATCAATATTAAAATCATATAATAGGCTAGAGAAAATGTTAGACTTGTGGAAATAAACGTAAAAAGGCTATTTTTCAACAGCTGTGCAGACAAAGGCTGCATGCGTAGGCAGTGTTACAACAAGCACCTGATGAATGACATTTGCAATCAAGTTTCCGAAAAATAGTCATTACTCTGATTCCATTCAACCATTGGATTGCGAGTGCACAATCCCGTTGGCGTTGCAACTTGCATCGATAGAGCAATGATTGAAATTGATACCACTATATACAACTAATATAAAAAACCAGTACAAATCTACAAATAGATGCATGCCGATTCTAATCAGCGGCTTCACCAAAAAGGAGTTTCCTCGCGACACCGCGTGTTCTGTCAACTATGACTACGAGTATGACTGAGTATGATAATACTTGTGTACATGTATGCGAGTTGAGACCATTGAAAATGCACGGGTATTTCCAGTTTCCAGCAATATGGCATCAGCAAATCGCGCTTTAACGCATAAGTGATCTAAGAATCAACAGTTAGGCTGTCTGTCACAAAGGTCTAGAAACAGATCGAAGACCAAAGTGCCTGTAAAACTCAGCATATGCTATTGAGGTTAGCTCCGCCATGTCGGCATTCACTGATTGAGTGATTCAGCCGGCACTTCAACTTGTGAAAACGTCGACACATACAGAATGGAAATACTTTTAACATCTTAAAGAAAGCACAAGATAATTAAAACAATACGAATCTGAGATCAAATATGTCATTTAAAGACAGATTAATGTGAATTTACCAATTTTCCGGCCTTCGCTTCTAGATCTATGCGTGTAGTCCACGCCTGATGCAACAGAGGATTTGGGTTAACATAAAAATTTAGCATTTCCTGTTGTTTACAAAAGTATCTTGAAACGAATATATTATTTAAATGTGATAATTTCTATACAAGCTGAGGTATTTTAATGCATATAAATACTTGTAAAATTTTACGGAATAATAATAAATGAGGAAATTTCATTTTTTTTACGAATTAAGAATGAATAATATGATCATGATACCACGTTATATTTAGGCTTTTAGCTACTTGGATTAGTTTGAACTCGCTTCCGCTGTTGGTAACACTAAAACAGCCTCACGTCACAGTGTGCTACTAGTATCTTTGATTCCTCTGTTATGATAGATAAAAGGATGCCATCTCAAGAAATGGAGGAAGTTATCCCGGCAAGACGACGAACTGCACGGATTAGATGCGTCCAAGACTGCATCAGCTGCTTCCAAACATGCCAGAGTTTGCCTTCGCCCGTCTGCTATGTTCCCTCGGTCCTCGAGTACACGTCAATGCAGAAAACCTCTTTGAAGCTCCTAGCAGAACCTCAGAAAAATAGCAAAAAAATAAAGGAGGTTGTATGTACCCCTGAGTCACGGCTGTTTGCGAGTGGTGAAGATTATTGCAACTGCCATGGTCAATGGTTGAAAATTTACAAGGTAATTTTTATTTTCTCGTTGTTTTCACTTTGGTTCGGCTGATCATCTGATGTACCGCTGCGATAAATATTCTCCTTTCATACGAATATACCGCGCCTACTCACACATTCGCACACATAGATCTATAATATACACACACACCCCTCCCTCTGAGCGAGAGAGAGCTCTAGAGAGAGAGAGAGAGAGAGAGAGAGAGAGAGAGAGAGAGAGAGAGAGAGAGAGAGAGAGAGAGAGAGAGAGTTTTACTTACTGAAGGTAAAGGCAATGATGCTATGTAATTCTATGGTGCACACAGTTCCAGGCAGCAGCTCAGGCAGAAGTGGAGGAGATAGAAGAGGGAGCGTGGCTATTGCTCCACAGCTACCGCAGCTCTACGGAAGAGGCCCCCTCTGTGATACCGGTCAAGCCTCTCAAGCCAGTCATCTCTCAGTGAGTGCCTCATCTGACTCTCCTGCAGATGTTCTGCTCTTCCCTTATAAAGTTATTCTCATTGCCCTCATCCACCTAGTCCTTTTCATTTTCTGTTTCCTCCTGCTCCTGCCCCTCCTCCTTCTCATGCTCATGCTCCTCCTCCTTCTCATGCTCCTGCTCCTGCTCCTGTTCCTGCTTTTGCTCCTGTTCCTGTTCCTCCTTTTGTTCCTGTTCCTGCTCCTTCTCCTCCTCTTCCCCCTCCCCTCCTCCCCTTCCCCCCCATCCCCTCCTCCCCCTTCCTCCTCCTCCTTCTCCCCCCTCCTCCTTCCTCCTCCTCCTCCTCCTCCTCCTCCTCCTCCTCCTCCTCCTCCTCCTCCTCCTCCTCCTCCTCCTCCTCCTCCTCCTCCTCCTCCTCCTCCTCCTCCTCCTCCTCCTTCTCCTCCTCCTCCTCCTCCTCCTGCTGCTGTTCATCTTTCTCCTGCTCCATATCCTGCTCCTCTTCCTCTTCCTTTTGCTGCCAACCTGCTCCTGCTCCTCTTCCTCCTGCTCCTCCTCCTTCTCTTCCTCCTTCTCTTCCTCCTGCTCCTTCCTCCTGCTCCTTCCTGCACCTCCTCCTGCTCCTCCTCCTGTTTCTCTGTTCTTCCTCCTCCTCCTGCTCCTCCTCCTCCTGCTCCTCCTCTTCTTCCTCCTGCTCCTCCTCCTCTTCCTCCTGCTCTTCCTCCTGCTCCTCCTTCTCTTCCTCCTGCTCCTCCTCCTCCTCTTCCTCCTGCTCCTCCTCCTCTTCCTTCTGCTCCTCCTCCTCTTCCTCCTGCTCCTCCTCCTGCCCCTCCTCTTCCTCCTGCTCCTCCTCCTCTTCCTCCTGCTCCTCCTCCTCTTCCTCCTGCTCCTCCTTCTCTTCCTCCTGCTCCTCCTTCTCTTCCTCCTGCTCCTCCTCCAGTTCTTCCTCCTCCTCCTGCTCACCTGCTTTTCCTGCTCCTCCTTATGCTCACTTGCTCATCTCGCTTCTGTTTTGCTTCTCAACCTGAGCACTGCTCTTATTGCTACTGTGGCTGCTTCTGCTTTGGCTGCTTCTACTGTTTCTGGTTCTACTGTGACTGCTGCTACTGTGGCTCTATTGTTGCTGCTGATGATACTGTTCCTGCTGCCTTTCATTTTCCCTGTTGCTGCTAGTGCTTGTGTGTGTTTGTGTGTGTGTGTGTGTGTGTGTGTGTATGTATGTCACTGTGTGTGTATGCTAATGTGTGTGTATGTGTGTGTGTGTGTTTCTGCCACTGCTGGATGTGTTGGTAGTGTTAACACCATCCAGACAGTATTACTCATTTACTGGATGACTGTCATGAGGGCACAGTCATGCTTGCAATTGTTAGGCACACACAAAAAAGAAAAGAAAAAAGTTGTGGTTACGGTAACCTTACTAACCCTTTTTTGTTTGTTTGTTTGTTGACTTATTAACCTTTAGAGCACCGCTAATTTTTGTCATTGTTTTACCCCAGAGCCACACATTTTATTATGTGTGGTCAAATTTGACACCAATAATAACAAGAGTAGCCTGATAATAACGAGAGCAGCCTGATAAGCAAGGGTTAAAATGTGTGGGTTTTTTAGAAACCATCAATGGATTAAAAGTAGTAATATCAAAGTGAGCACCACCTATAGGTTCTCATCTCTGTCCTCCCTGTACAACACTGGTGGTCTTGTTCCAGCTGGGATTCAGTGGTTGAGAACGAATACCTTCTGCAGTTGCCAAAGCTAAAGGCACAGGCGGTGCCAGCAGACGCGCAGGCAGTGGCAAAACTCCGGCAAGTGCCGGAAGGATGGAACCTGGAACACGACGCGGCTCTGGTGCACCTCATGGCACAACAACTGCCCCCAGTCAATGACCAGCTGGGCAACATCAAGGCTTACGTAGAGTCCATCGACGTCTCCTCCTCAGACGTGAGTTTTGAACAAGAGACAGACAGATGGACGAATGAGCTGGACAGACAGACAGACACACAGGAAGAGAGACAGACAGACACATGCACGCACACACACACATGCATGCATGCATGCACACAGGCAGGAAGGCAGAGAAATACAGAGACAGACAGAGATACAGACATACAGACAGATATACAAATAGACACATGCGCACACACACACACACATGCACACACACATACACACACATACACACACACACACACTTACAAACAGACTTACACAGAGCTACACAGAGAAAGACAATCAGAGAAACACAATCAGACACACCATGTGAGATACAAGTGTGCACACTCTGTATGTGTGTGCATGCATGCATGTGTGAGTGCATGCATGTGTGTGTGTGCATGTATTTGTGTGTGTATGTGTGTGTGTACGTGTCTCATTCTATGCAAATAGTGACAATTGTCAAATATCAAACATGAAAACGTGACATAACCTGTGTCAGCCGTTGTGTCCTCCACAGAGCATGTACTGGTATGCATGTACCCCACAGGAGGAGGACAGTGCGTGGAACCTGACAGACGGAGACCCAAAGACATTCTGGGAGAGTGATGGGAACCAGGGGCAGCACTGGATCAGACTGAGAATGAAGAAAGGAACAATCATCAAGTGAGTCCGTCTGCTAGGGAAGAAGCGCCACTTGGCAGGAAAGCTTGCTACTTACCGCATAGCGGAGAGGAACAGCCACAGCACTGCAAAGTTGCCATGCTTTTCTGGCACCATCCATTGTGTTAGAAGCTGCATCTGGCACCATCTGTTGTGTTAGAAGCTGCATCTGGCACCATCTGTTGTGTTAGAAGCTAGCGTCTGGCACCATCTGTTGTGTTAGAAGCTAGCGTCTGGCACCATCTGTTGTGTTAGAAGCTGTTAGAAGCTAGCGTCTGGCACCATCTGTTGTGTTAGAAGCTGCATCTGGCACCATCTGTTGTGTTAGAAGCTGCATCTGGCACCATCTGTTGTGTTAGAAGCTGCATCTGGCACCATCTGTTGTGTTAAAAGCTGCATCTGGCACCATCTGTTGTGTTAGAAGCTGCATCTGGCACCATCTGTTGTGTTAAAAGCTGCATCTGGCACCATCTGTTGTGTTAGAAGCTGTTAGAAGCTAGCGTCTGGCACCATCTGTTGTGTTAGAAGCTGCATCTGGCACCATCTGTTGTGTTAGAAGCTGCATCTGGCACCATCTGTTGTGTTAGAAGCTGCATCTGGCACCATCTGTTGTGTTAGAAGCTGCATCTGGCACCATCTGTTGTGTTAGAAGCTGCATCTGGCACCATCTGTTGTGTTAGAAGCTGCATCTGGCACCATCCATTGTGTTAGAAGCTGCATCTGGCACCATCTGTTGTGTTAGAAGCTATTAGAAGCTAGCGTCTGGCACCATCCATTGTGTTAGAAGCTGCATCTGGCACCATCTGTTGTGTTAGAAGCTGCATCTGGCACCATCTGTTGTGTTAGAAGCTGCATCTGGCACCATCCATTGTGTTAGAAGCTGCATCTGGCACCATCTGTTGTGTTAGAAGCTGCATCTGGCACCATCTGTTGTGTTAGAAGCTGCATCTGGCACCATCTGTTGTGTTAGAAGCTGCATCTGGCACCATCTGTTGTGTTAGAAGCTAGCGTCTGGCACCATCTGTTGTGTTAGAAGCTAGCGTCTGGCACCATCTGTTGTGTTAGAAGCTGCATCTGGCACCATCTGTTGTGTTAGAAGCTAGCATCTGGCATCATCTGTTGTGTTAGAAGCTGCATCTGGCACCATCTGTTGTGTTAAAAGCTGCATCTGGCACCATCTGTTGTGTTAGAAGCTAGCGTCTGGCACCATCTGTTGTGTTAGAAGCTAGCGTCTGGCACCATCTGTTGTGTTAGAAGCTGCATCTGGCACCATCTGTTGTGTTAGAAGCTGCATCTGGCACCATCTGTTGTGTTAGAAGCTAGCATCTGGCACCATCTGTTGTGTTAGAAGCTGTTAGAAGCTAGCGTCTGGCACCATCTGTTGTGTTAGAAGCTGCATCTGGCACCATCTGTTGTGTTAGAAGCTAGCGTCTGGCACCATCTGTTGTGTTAGAAGCTAGTGTCTGGCACCATCCTTTGTGTTAGAAGCTAGCGTCTGGCACCATCCATTGTGTTAGAAGCTAGCGTCTGGCACCATCTGTTGTGTTAGAAGCTAGCATCTGGCACCATCTGTTGTGTTAGAAGCTAGCGTCTGGCATCATCTGTTGTGTTAGAAGCTAGCGTCTGGCACCATCCATTGTGTTAGAAGCTAGCATCTGGCATCATCTGTTGTGTTAAAAGCTAGCGTCTGGCACCATCTGTTGTGTTAGAAGCTAGTGTCTGGCACCATCCTTTGTGTTAGAAGCTAGCATCTGGCACCATCTGTTGTGTTAGAAGCTAGCGTCTGGCACCATCTGTTGTGTTAGAAGCTAGCGTCTGGCACCATCTGTTGTGTTAGAAGCTAGCATCTGGCACCATCCATTGTGTTAGAAGCTAGCATCTGGCACCATCTGTTGTGTTAGAAGCTAGCATCTGGCACCATCTGTTGTGTTAGAAGCTATTAGAAGCTAGCATCTGGCACCATCTGTTGTGTTAGAAGCTAGCGTCTGGCACCATCCATTGTGTTAGAAGCTAGCATCTGGCATCATCTGTTGTGTTAAAAGCTAGCGTCTGGCACCATCTGTTGTGTTAGAAGCTAGTGTCTGGCACCATCCTTTGTGTTAGAAGCTAGCATCTGGCACCATCTGTTGTGTTAGAAGCTAGCGTCTGGCACCATCTGTTGTGTTAGAAGCTAGCATCTGGCACCATCCATTGTGTTAGAAGCTAGCATCTGGCACCATCTGTTGTGTTAGAAGCTAGCATCTGGCACCATCTGTTGTGTTAGAAGCTATTAGAAGCTAGCGTCTGGCACCATCTGTTGTGTTAGAAGCTAGCATCTGACACCATCTGTTGTGTTAGAAGCTAGCGTCTGGCACCATCTGTTGTGTTAGAAGCTAGCATCTGGCACCATCTGTTGTGTTAGAAGCTGTTAGAAGCTAGCGTCTGGCACCATCTGTTGTGTTAGAAGCTAGCGTCTGGCACCATCTGTTGTGTTAGAAGCTAGCGTCTGGCACCATCTGTTGTGTTAGAAGCTAGTGTCTGGCACCATCTGTTGTGTTAGAAGCTAATGTGACCCTGCATGGGAAAACCCATTGTGATTGACTGGACATGTTCTGGAAATAACAGGCAATATAGGTCAACAAGTGCCCACCATACATTTTTAGGTACTGCAACATCTCCAACAATAACAGGAGCCAGTCACCTCTACCAGTGGGGGAACACTTTAGCTTGCCGGGCCACTCAGCAAGCGATATGGTGGTTAGCGTGCTCGCGGGCGGGTTGCACGACACCCGGCTACGCAAGGTTACTGAACAGAAGTTCATCAAACTGTTCGGCACGCACCACGCCGGACTCAACAGAGATCTCGGGTTCATGGCGCACTACAAGTGAACTTTTCACGACCTGCACGTGCGTCGCATGAGGTCTCTGGGTATTGGCGTGAACACCTGCGTACCATCTCCTATTTAAACCGTCCCCGCCAGCCTCTCACACACTTGGCCTGATGAAGGAGAATCTCCGAAAGCTTGCCAAGAGAGCACTTCGCACCGTATACCTGCCAGCAGGGACGGAGCCCTGCCATTGCCACAGGACAGAGCTGCCACGTCCTGGTGACTCGGCGCTCTACGTCCCGGGGCGGGAGGCTCTACCCCCCTTGGTGTACGTTCACCTGCAAACGGCCCTTTTCAGGGCCATCTATGCTCACGAAAGAATACATGTCGGTTGCTGTCCACGCTTCTTTATTTGTCCAACAATAACAATTCAGTGTATGACTTATCAAGATTCTAGTTTTTGCATGTTGTTTATGACATTTTAATTAATATTTTGGTAGGAAAAAACAAAGAAATTTTAAACAATTTCAAGTTAAACCTGGTTTTCCATGCAGGGTAATGAACAGAAAGATAAAGCAGGCATTTTGAATGATACCATATACAATGTTACATACTCGGTGTTGGTCCAGCAGCTAGTAGATTCCAGCCATATGTTGTACTCAAACCACATTCAGTATTAGAAGAGCATAAGTCCATATAGATACAATGAAATGGAAGTTTTCCATTTTCAAAAATTAAACACAAATCGGAACACATGCCCCTTTTCCCCTGCACCTTTTGGAGATTTTGAAAAACCAAAAGATTGCAGTTCGTTTGTTGTGAGGTACCAGTGAGGATTGATCAAGATGCCCAGTGATCAGGGGGTAAAGTGTAAAGCGGTTTGAGCACCGATCAATGGTGGAAAGTCGCTATATAAAATCAAACTTTTTTTTTTGGTCTTAAAAAGAAGAATTCAGTTCTGGACTTGTTATCATTCACCTTTGTACTTCATTCAGTCTCCAGCCTTAGCTTTCAATACCAAAGAATGTAATGATTGTGTAATTAAGCCCATGTAATTCCAAATAAACCCAAATAAATTTGTTTTGTTCTATTGTAAGGTGTGTCAGTGTGTACTGAAACAATGATGTAAAATTGTTCATTCTTCATATGTAGTGTTCTGACTCATTGGTTTAGAATGATTTACATCTGATGTACAATTTAACTGTTGTTGTTTTGTAAAAGTATAAATAATCATGTCATGCCATTTTGTGCTTTATCATGTCATATCATGTCATGTCATCAAACATTACATTACTCTGCTGTGATGGTGTACCTGTGATGTCTACATGAAAGCATGTCTTTATTCCTCTCTCTTCCCTCCGTGGGTTTGGGGTGAGAATAGACCCACCATGTGGCCCTAGGAAATTAGTAAGAGATGGATAACTAGGGACAGCAATACCTGACTAGCCCTGAAACCATTTTAGTGACTGTCGTGCTCAATGGCCTCACATAGCCTACAAAGGCTGATAGGCCATAAAACTCCCTCCCTCCCTCCCTCCCTCCCTCCCTCCCTCCCCTCCCTCCCTCCCTCCCTCCCTCCCTCCCTCCCTCCCTCCCTCCCTCCCTCCCTCCCTCCCCCCCCTCCCTCCCTCCCTCCCTCCCTCCCTCCCTCCCTCCCTCCCTCCCTCCCTCCCTCCCTCCCTCCCTCCCTCCCTCCCTCCCTCCCTCCCTCCCTCCCTCCAATCATCCCTCCATCCAATCATCCCCTCCCTCCCTCCCTCCCACCCTCCCTCCCTCCCTCCCTCCCTCCCTCCCTCCCTCCCTCCCTCCCTCCCTCCCTCCAATCATCCCTCCATCCAATCATCCCCTCCCTCCCTCCCTCCCCTCCCTCCCTCTCTCCCTCTCTCCCTCCCTCCCTCCATCCCTCCCTCCCTCCATCCCTCCATCCCTCCATCCCTCCCTCCATTCATCCATTCATCCATCATCTCTCATTCAAGGACATGTATGCACATTTTCTTGAGGAAATGTTTTCTTTTCTCTGCAGGAAGCTGGCCATCACGCTGGACGGATCGGATGACAACTTCCTGCCCTCAAGGGTCGCGGTTCAGGGAGGGGAGCAGGACAACTTGAAGACGCTCAACACTGTCGATGTGGAGGGAGTGTGAGTCTCCGTGCTGATGTGAAGTGAGATATTGCAGCTCTGTGGCCGAGTGGTCAGCGCGCTTGACCTGCTGGTCACTTGCAGCTTTAGGGTGTGGCAGTCAGCGCGCTTGACCTGCTGGTCACTTGCAGCTTTAGGGTGTGGCATCAAAGCGCTTGACCTGCTGGTCACTTGCAGCTTTAGGGTGTGGCAGTCAGCGCGCTTGACCTGCTGGTCACTTGCAGCTTTAGGATGTGGCATCAAAGCGCTTGACCTGCTGGTCACTTGCAGCTTTAGGGTGTGGCAGTCAGCGCGCTTGACCTGCTGGTCACTTGCAGCTTTAGGGTGTGGTATTCAAAGCTGTGTGGATCACAGAGTTGCATCCTTGAGCCAGGTGCTTTATTCGCATTGCTTTTCCCCACCCAGGAGTAAAATGGATGCCTGTGAGGGCTGAGATGGTAAAGTGTAAAGTGGTTTGAGCACCGATCAATGGTGGAAAGTCGCTATATAAAATCACACCTCTACCTTTACCTTTACTGCGAAAGCTAACTTTGGCGCGTTAATTTGCAACCAGGTTGCATGCTCCCCAGGGAGCTGAGATGTGCTGGAGTGAGAAATTGAGCAGCAGGTTTACCATGGAGTGTAGGTGTGCGGTTTGAGCATCCATCACTGGGTGGAAAGTTGCAATATAAGAAAGAGCTCCATTACCTTTACCTTTACAGGTGCTGTCTGGAAGCCCTTCCATGCCCCTGTACTTAGGGGGTTATAGGAGACCCACCATGTTTCCCTACTCCATCCATGAGGGTCAAATTACTAGGATAATTGAGACTTGCTCTTACTCAAATGGCTCTAGTGATTGTTTGTGGTGAAAGGCCCAGCAAAATGTGTACATACACACACACATTTTTGTCTTTGTTACCATCATGAATATTAGAAACTTGTAAGAAATCAGGATGATTACTGTTGTGTCAGGAAAAGTTTCACCATTTTGTTTGTAATAATATAAGTCAATTAAGTCATAGTATAAATGATACATTCAGAAGAAAAAAAAATTAATCATTGCAACAGATGTAGATGCTGTATTCACAGTTCACAGTAATTTATTCCACCAAGTGACATCATTAAAAAAAACGAGCACGAGGAAAACTAAGTGATGAAGGCTAAAAGAAACAAAACAAAAAGCCAAACACATGCATCGCTTACACACCCTAACACGCCGTTTATACAAAAATCATGGACATTTCCCTATGTACATCACTCACGCCACTCACGCAGCTGCACACAGACAAGAGATAAGACTGCACCTGAAACCAAAAGGAAGACCAACTCTTCCCCCCCCCCCCCCCCCCGCCATACTACACTCAATAGCAGTCCCCTCTCAAAGTGAATCCTGTGAGTTTTATGTTTTGTGTCCCACATTACCTCACTCCACCCTTCTGGCCATTCCAATACAACTCCTTGCTGCCAAGCAAATGTGAGACTAGCTTTCCATTTTCTCCTGAGGGCAGAAAGTCTGGGATTTTCTGCCAGAATGTGCCTCATTGTCAGCCGTCGCCATGTCAAGCCGAGCATGAAGCTGTGCCCCATGATCATCACATGACCGCTAAATTTAGAACAAAGTCTGGGCAGAGAAGCATGAGACAGAGCAACTGGGGTTACCTGACTGCAGGGTAGTCATGGGAACGGCAGCAACGGCGGTAAGGTAGTAATGGGAATGGTGGCAAGTTAGTCATGGGAACGGCGGCAAAGTAGCCATGGGAACGGCGGCAAGGTAGTCATGGAACGGCGGCAAGTTAGTCATGGGAACGGCAGCAAGGTAGTCATGAGAACGGCAGCAAGGTAGTCATGGGAACGGCAGCAAGGTAGTCATGGGAACGGCAGCAAGGTAGTCATGGGAACGGCAACAAGGTAGTCATGAGAATGGCAGCAAGGTAGTCATGGGAACGGCAGCAAGGTAGTCATGGGAACGGCAGCAAGGTAGTCATGGGAACGGCAGCAAGGTAGTCATGGGAACGGCAGCAAGGTAGTCATGGAAATGGTAGCAAGGGGAATAGAAGGGTGGTAAGGGACAAATTATTTATAAACAATGTCTCATTCTCTTTTTTCTATCTTTTCCAGCCCTCCTGATGATTCCATCGATATAACTCTGTTGGAGAACATGACTGAACATTTCCCCTACATCATGATCAGAATCAAAGAATGCAGAGGTAATGTAACTAAAACAAAAATTATGATGATGTTGGTACATATTTGCCAGTGCATATACAGTATGTGCAAACATGAATTATTGTATGAAAGTTAGACATACTTTATGACTGTGACATCACATCTTTAGTATATTGCTTTTGATATCTTGTGGAGAATAGATATGTACCTCTATAATGAGTAGGGAGTTCTATGCAGTGATCTAGTCCTTCATAAGCAGTGTTTCATGTTCATTGACTCTTCTCAATACTTTGCTCTACATGGCAATGTTCACAGGAACTGACGGTAGTCACTATTAACTTTGACGTGTGACTTATGTTCCTTTGTGTTCTCATCTGCCAGTATCGCCATGAATAACACACAATGTTGCTCTGTACAACCTCTCTTCGTCCCTTGCTGCCATTCCCATAATGACGTGGTGTCACTGTCAACTCATCCCCAGCTGTTCCCAGTCTTCCTCCTTAGCAGTCAAGCATTGACTTTGGGACAAAGCTGCCAGTTTTGCCGACATGGTCTCTAAATTTAGAACAATTATTTAGGTTGAAAAAATAGAAAGCTAGCCTACACCTTCAATGGGTTGCAAGGGTTGCTATGGGAATGGTGATGTGGAGCGTGATGGGACATCGTATTTGAAATGACCTGATGGCAGCAAGGGTGAAGTGCTGCATCACAGGACATCATACTCTGAATGACCTTTGATGGCAGCACGGGTGAAGTGTTGCCTCACAGGACTTCATACTCTGAATGACCTTTGATGGCAGCAAGGGTGAAGTGTTGCCTCACAGGACTTCATACTCTGAATGACCTTTGATGGCAGCAAGTGTGAAGTGTTGCATCACAGGACTTCATACTCTGAATGACCTTTGATGGCAGCAAGGGTGAAGTGTTGCCTCACAGGACTTCATACTCTGAATGACCTTTGATGGCAGCAAGTGTGAAGTGTTGCATCACAGGACTTCATACTCTGAATGACCTTTGATGGCAGCAAGGGTGAAGTGTTCCATCACAGGACTTCATACTCTGAATGACTTTTGATGGCAGCAAGGGTTAAGTGTTGCCTCACAGGACTTCATACTCTGAATGACCTTTGATGGCAGCAAGGGTGAAGTGCTGCACCACAGGACTTCATACTCTGAATGACCTTTGATGGCAGCAAGGGTGAAGTGTTGCATCACAGGACTTCATACTCTGAATGACCTTTGATGGCAGCAAGGGTGAAGTGTTTCCTCACAGGACTTCATACTCTGAATGACCTTTGATGGCAGCACGGGTGAAGTGTTACATCACAGGACTTCATACTCTGAATGACTTTTGATGGCAGCAAGGGTGAAGTGTTGCCTCACAGGACTTCATACTCTGAGTGACCTTTGATGGCAGCAAGGGTGAAATGCTGCCTCACAGGACTTCATACTCTGAATGACCTTTGATGGCAGCAAGGGTGAAGTGTTGCATCACAGGACTTCATACTCTGAATGACCTTTGATGGCAGCAAGGGTGAAGTGTTACATCACAGGACTTCATACTCTGAATGACCTTTGATGGCAGCAAGGGTGAAGTGTTACATCACAGGACTTCATACTCTGAATGACCTTTGATGGCAGCAAGGGTGAAGTGTTGTATCACAGGACTTCATACTCTGAATGACCTTTGATGGCAGCAAGGGTGAAGTGCTGCCTCACAGGACTTCATACTCTGAATGACCTTTGATGGCAGCACGGGTGAAGTGTTCCATCACAGGACTTCATACTCTGAATGACCTTTGATGGCAGCAAGGGTGAAGTGTTGCCTCACAGGACATCATACACTGAATGACCTTTGATGGCAGCAAGGGTGAAGTGTTACATCACAGGACTTCATACTCTGAATGACCTTTGATGGCAGCAAGGGTGAAGTGTTCCATCACAGGACTTCATACTCTGAATGACCTTTGATGGCAGCACGGGTGAAGTGTTCCATCACAGGACTTCATACTCTGAATGACCTTTGATGGCAGCAAGGGTGAAGTGTTACATCACAGGACTTCATACTCTGAATGACCTTTGATGGCAGCAAGGGTGAAGTGCTGCCTCACAGGACTTCATACTCTGAATGACCTTTGATGGCAGCAAGGGTGAAGTGCTGCCTCACAGGACTTCATACTCTGAATGACCTTTGATGGCAGCAAGGGTGAAGTGTTGCATCACAGGACTTCATACTCTGAATGACCTTTGATGGCAGCAAGGGTGAAGTGCTGCCTCACAGGACTTCATACTCTGAATGACCTTTGATGGCAGCAAGGGTGAAGTGTTGCATCACAGGACTTCATACTCTGAATGACCTTTGATGGCAGCAAGGGTGAAGTGTTGCATCACAGGACATCATACTCTGAATGACCTTTGATGGCAGCACGGGTGAAGTGCTGCCTCACAGGACTTCATACTCTGAATGACCTTTGATGGCAGCAAGGGTGAAGTGTTGCATCACAGGACTTCATACTCTGAGTGACCTTTGATGGCAGCAAGGGTGAAGTGTTACATCACAGGACTTCATACTCTGAATGACCTTTGATGGCAGCAAGGGTGAAGTGCTGCCTCACAGGACTTCATACTCTGAATGACCTTTGATATGAAAAAAGGCGTTGTTCATTGACAGCTCAGGGTATCGACTGCAGAGTGAGAAGCATCAAGCTGATTTCCTCTGAGGAGAGGTTCCTCGGCTTTGACGTGGACTTCTTCAGTGGCACCAACACTCAGCGATTCCCCATCTTGGCACTCTTCTCCACAGAGCAGCTCTACAGACGGTCCATCGTCAACCAGAGGTGAGATGGCAGCCTGTATGAAAGGCTTGCATGCAGATATCGAGAAGATAAATACAGTGATGACATGATACACCCAGATGCCTCCCCCAGGGGCCTCTGGCCGCCTGGGCCTGGCCCTGACCCAGTTACTGGAGTAGGCCACAAACACTAAGGTTGCACAAAAAACTTCAGGCAGCCAAATGTTCCACTGGTGAGAGAGGCATTGAAGACTTTGTGGTATTAACCTTATCCTGGTTGTTGTGGCATATGCTGTGACTTATGAGGGGGTAAGGTTGAGAAATGCGCTTTCCAAAAATTACCCCCCAAAATCCAGTATTAACATTTTCTTATTTAATTAAAATAAATGATGATTCAGAAGCATCCTTGGGTTCTTTTATATCCTCCCTTGCTTTCCTGTTGCTTTCTCCAACCCATGATTGACAGATGTATGTGACAGGAACCCTCTAAAGGAGGCACAAAATATGGATGCCACAACTGGTATTGTCTTCGCTCAAATTACCAGAATGCTTTGGAAATTCAATGGAAAGGGTTGAAAGGACAGAAAAATTCCCACCAGGGTCAAATGAAAGGTGTGCTGATGAAACTGGAACGCAAGTTTTAGGTAGCATGTGTGGCAATCTTGATTATCAGATATATATGTATAGAAAGGATAACTTGGATAACATTTAGTCAAAGTTTTTGTTTTTGTTTTGTTCTTTTAATAATGAGGCTTTGGTTGAAAGTTGGCCAATTATCTGATGTTACCCAGTTAATTTATGGATGTGGTGTTTTTGCATTTTAACATTATATTTCAGATTTGCCTCCCTGCTGGACAGTGTTTTGCCTTACATCGTCCCTTCGTGGCAATACTCGGTGGGCTCCTACAACTGTCTGGAGGTGTGTTGCTGGGTCTCTCTCCCTCTCTGGCCTTGGCCTTGGTATTGAAAGAGCCATTGTGCATTTGCATGGGGCGAGTGGGCACGTGGTCCCAGCAGCTTGGATTCTAGGGCTGCTTGAGCAAGGTGCTTGACTCGCATTGATTCTCCCCACCAAGAAGTAAAATTGGGAACCTGTGAGGGCTGAGGTTCAACCTCAGCCTGGTTGCATGCTCCCCTGGGAGTTTAGATGTTAAAGTAGTCACTAGGGCAACCTGAAAAACTCGGGGAGTAAAAGTGTGCCGTTTGAGCACCCACCAATGGATGGAAAGTGGCAATACACAAAATTGCACCTTTTGCCTTTTATTTACTGGAGTAGGCTTCAAAAGCATGAGGACCGCAGCATTGCAGTAGGTGAGGGACGTGTAGAGGCGCCTCAGGCTGTCTGCTAGGATGGCGCCAGTGTTGTGGCTCTGTGGAGGCTGTCTGCTAGGATGGCACCAGTGTTGTGGCTCTGTGGAGGCTGTCTGCTAGGATGGCGCCAGTGTTGTGGCTCTGTGGAGGCTGTCTGCTAGGATGGCACCAGTGTTGTGGCTCTGTGGAGGCTGTCTGCTAGGATGGCACCAGTGTTATGGCTCTGTGGAGGCTGTCTGCTAGGATGGCACCAGTGTTGTGGCTCTGTGGAGGCTGTCTGCTAGGATGGCGCCAGTGTTATGGCTCTGTGGAGGCTGTCTGCTAGGATGGCACCAGTGTTGTGGCTCTGTGGAGGCTGTCTGCTAGAATGGTGCCAGTGCTGTGGCTCTGTGGAGGCTGTCTGCTAGGATGGCACCAGTGTTGTGGCTCTCTGGAGGCTGTCTGCTAGGATGGCGCCAGTGTTATGGCTCTGTGGAGGCTGTCTGCTAGGATGGCGCCAGTGTTGTGGCTCTGTGGATGCTGTCTGCTAGGATGGCGCCAGTGTTGTGGCTCTGTGGAGGCTGTCTGCTAGGATAGCGCCAGTGTTGTGACTCTGTGGAGGCTGTCTGCTAGGATGGCATCAGTGTTGTGACTCTGTGGAGGCTGTCTGCTAGGATGGTGCCAGTGTTGTGGCTCTGTGGAGGCTGTCTGCTAGGATGGCACCAGTGTTGTGGCTATGGGGAGGCTGTCTGCTAGGATGGTGCCAGTGTTGTGGCTATGGGGAGGCTGTCTGCTAGGATGGCACCAGTGTTCTGGCTCTGTGGAGGCTGTCTGCTAGGATTGCGTCAGTGCTGTGGCTCTGTGGAGGCTGTCTGCTAGGATGGCACCAGTGTTGTGGAGGCTGTCTGCTAGGATGGTGCCAGTGTTGTGACTCAGTGGAGGCTGTCTGCTAGGATGGCACCAGTGTTGTGGCTCTGTGGAGGCTGTCTGCTAGGATGGTGCCAGTGTTGTGGCTCTGTGGAGGCTGTCTGCTAGGATGGCACCAGTGTTATGACTCTGTGGAGGCTGTCTGCTAGGATGGTGCCAGTGTTGTGGCTCTGTGGAGGCTGTCTGCTAGGATGGTGCCAGTGTTGTGGCTCTGTGGAGGCTGTCTGCTAGGATGGCGCCAGTGTTGTGGCTCTGTGGAGGCTGTCTGCTAGGATGGTGCCAGTGCTGTGGCTCTGTGGAGGCTGTCTGCTAGGATGGCGCCAGTGTTGTGGCTCTGTGGAGGCTGTCTGCTAGGATGGCACCAGTGTTGTGGCTATGGGGAGGCTGTCTGCTAGGATGGCACCAGTGTTGTGGCTCTGTGGAGGCTGTCTGCTAGGATGGCGCCAGTGTTGTGGCTCTGTGGAGGCTGTCTGCTAGGATGGCATCAGTGTTGTGGCTCTGTGGAGGCTGTCTGCTAGGATGGCACCAGTGTTGTGGAGGCTGTCTGCTAGGATGGCGCCAGTGTTGTGGCTCTGTGGAGGCTGTCTGCTAGGATGGCATCAGTGTTGTGGCTCTGTGGAGGCTGTCTGCTAGGGTGGCGTCAGTGTTGTGGCTATGGGGAGGCTGTCTGCTAGGATGGTGCCAGTGTTGTGGCTCTGTGGAGGCTGTCTGCTAGGATGGCGCCATTGTTGTGGCTCTGTGGAGGCTGTCTGCTAGGATGGTCTCAGTGTTGTGGAGGCTGTCTGCTAGGATGGTGCCAGTGCTGTGGCTCTGTGGAGGCTGTCTGCTAGAATGGTGCCAGTGTTGTGGCTCTGTGGAGGCTGTCTGCTAGGATGGTGCCAGTGTTGTGGCTCTGTGGAGGCTGTCTGCTAGGATGGTGCCAGTGTTGTGGCTCTGTGGAGGCTGTCTGCTAGGATGGTGTGGCTCTGTGGAGGCTGTCTGCTAGGATGGCGTTGCTCTGTGGAGGCTGTCTGCTAGGATGGTGCCAGTGTTGTGGCTCTGTGGAGGCTGTCTGCTAGGATGGTGCCAGTGCTGTGGCTCTGTGGAGGCTGTCTGCTAGGATGGCGTGGCTCTGTGGAGGCTGTCTGCTAGGATGGCGTGGCTCTGTGGAGGCTGTCTGCTAGGATGGTGCCAGTGTTGTGGCTCTGTGGAGGCTGTCTGCTAGGATGGTGCCAGTGCTGTGGCTCTGTGGAGGCTGTCTGCTAGGATGGCGTGGCTCTGTGGAGGCTGTCTGCTAGGATGGCTTGGCTCTGTGGAGGCTGTCTGCTAGGATGGTGCCAGTGTTGTGGCTCTGTGGAGGCTGACTGCTAGGATGGCACATGTGTTGTGGCTCTCTGGCGGCTGTCTGCTAGGATGGTGCCAGTGTTCTGGCTCTGTGGAGGCTGTCTGCTAGGATGGCACCAGTGTTGTGGCTCTGTGGCGGCTGTCTGCTAGGATGGTGCCAGTGCTGTGGCTCTGTGGAGGCTGTCTGCTAGGATGGCACCAGTGTTGTGGCTCTGTGGCGGCTGTCTGCTAGGATGGTGCCAGTGTTGTGGCTCTGTGGAGGCTGTCTGCTAGGATGGCACCAGTGTTGTGGCTCTGTGGCGGCTGTCTGCTAGGATGGTGCCAGTGTTGTGGCTCTGTGGAGGCTGTCTGCTAGGATGGTGCCAGTGTTGTGGCTCTGTGGAGGCTGTCTGCTAGGATGGCATCTGTGTTGTGGCTCTGTGGAGGCTGTCTGCTAGGGTGGCGCCAGTGTTGTGGCTCTGTGGAGGCTGTCTGCTAGGATGGCGTGGCTCTGTGGAGGCTGTCTGCTAGGATGGCACCAGTGTTGTGGCTCTGTGGAGGCTGTCTGCTAGGATGGCGCCAGTGTTGTGGCTCTGTGGAGGCTGTCTGCTAGGATGGCATCTGTGTTGTGGCTCTGTGGAGGCTGTCTGCTAGGATGGCGCCAGTGCTGTGGCTCTGTGGAGGCTGTCTGCTAGAAAGGCGCCAGTGTTGTGACTCTGTGGAGGCTGTCTGCTAGGATGGTGCCAGTGTTATGACTCTGTGGAGACTGTCTGCTAGGATGGTGCCAGTGTTGTGGCTCCGTGGAGGCTGTCTGCTAGGATGGTGCCAGTGTTATGACTCTGTGGAGGCTGTCTGCTAGGATGGTGCCAGTGTTATGACTCTGTGGAGGCTGTTTGCTAGGATGGTGCCAGTGTTGTGGCTCCGTGGAGGCTGTCTGCTAGGATGGTGCCAGTGTTATGACTGTGGAGGCTGTCTGCTAGGATGGTGCCAGTGTTGTGGCTCTGTGGAGGCTGTCTGCTAGGATGGCGCCAGTGGCTCTGTGGAGGCTGTCTGCTAGGATGGCGCCAGTGGCTCTGTGGAGGCTGTCTGCTAGGATGGCGCCAGTGTTGTGGCTCTGTGGAGGCTGTCTGCTAGGATGGTGCCAGTGTTGTGGCTCTGTGGAGGCTGTCTGCTAGGATGGCGCCAGTGGCTCTGTGGAGGCTGTCTGCTAGGATGGCGCCAGTGTTGTGGCTCTGTGGAGGCTGTCTGCTAGGATGGTGCCAGTGTTGTGACTCAGTGGAGGCTGTCTGCTAGGATGGTGCCAGTGTTGTGGCTCTGTGGAGGCTGTCTGCTAGGATGGCGCCAGTGGCTCTGTGGAGGCTGTCTGCTAGGATGGTGCCAGTGTTGTGGCTCTGTGGAGGCTGTCTGCTAGGATGGTGCCAGTGTTGTGGCTCTGTGGAGGCTGTCTGCTAGGATGGTGCCAGTGCTGTGATTCTGTGGAGGCTGTCTGCTAGGATGGCGCCAGTGTTGTGGAGGCTGTCAGCTAGGATGGCACCAGTGTTGTGGCTCTGTGGAGGCTGTCTGCTAGGATGGCACCAGTGTTGTGGCTCTGTGGAGGCTGTCTGCTAGGATGGCACCAGTGTTGTGGCTCTGTGGAGGCTGTCTGCTAGGATGGCACCAGTGTTGTGGCTCTGTGGAGGCTGTCTGCTAGGATGGTGCCAGTGTTGTGGCTCTGTGGAGGCTGTCTGCTAGGATGGCGCCAGTGTTGTGGCTCTGTGGAGGCTGTCTGCTAGGATGGCACCAGTGGCTCTGTGGAGGCTGTCTGCTAGGATGGTGCCAGTGCTGTGGCTCTGTGGAGGCTGTCTGCTAGGATGGCACCAGTGTTCTGGCTCTGTGGAGGCTGTCTGCTAGGATGGCGCCAGTGTTGTGACTCTGTGGAGGCTGTCTGCTAGGATGGCGCCAGTGTTGTGGCTCTGTGGAGGCTGTCTGCTAGGATGGCGCCAGTGTTATGGCTCTGTGGAAACTGTCTGCTAGGATAGCGCCAGTGCTGTGGCTCTGTGGAGGCTGTCTGCTAGAATGGCGCCAGTGTTGTGACTCTGTGGAGGCTGTCTGCTAGGATGGTGCCAGTGTTGTGGCTCTGTGGAGGCTGTCTGCTAGGATGGCGCCAGTGGCTCTGTGGAGGCTGTCTGCTAGGATGGCGCCAGTGGCTCTGTGGAGGCCGTCTGCTAGGATGGTGCCAGTGTTGTGGCTCTGTGGAGGCTGTCTGCTAGGATGGTGCCAGTGTTGTGGCTCTGTGGAGGCTGTCTGCTAGGATGGTGTCAGTGTTGTGGCTCTGTGGAGGCTGTCTGCTAGGATGGTGCCAGTGCTGTGACTCTGTGGAGGCTGTCTGCTAGGATGGCACCAGTGTTGTGGCTCTGTGGAGGCTGTCTGCTAGGATGGTGCCAGTGTTGTGGCTCTGTGGAGGCTGTCTGCTAGGATGGTGTCAGTGTTGTGGCTCTGTGGAGGCTGTCTGCTAGGATGGCACCAGTGTTGTGGCTCTGTGGAGGCTGTCTGCTAGGATGGCGCCAGTGTTGTGGCTCTGTGGAGGCTGTCTGCTAGGATGGCGCCAGTGTTGTGGCTCTGTGGAGGCTGTCTGCTAGGATGGCGTCTGTGTTGTGACTCTGTGGAGGCTGTCTGCTAAGATGGCACCAGTGTTGTGGCTCTGTGGAGTGCTAGGATGGCGCCAGTGTTGTGGCTCTGTGGAGGCTGTCTGCTAGGATGGCACCAGTGTTGTGACTGTGGAGGCTGTCTGCTAGGATGGCGCCAGTGTTGTGGCTCTGTGGAGGCTGTCTGCTAGGATGGTGCCAGTGTTGTGGCTCTGTGGAGGCTGTCTGCTAGGATGGCACCAGTGTTGTGGCTCTGTGGAGGCTGTCTGCTAGGATGGCGCCAGTGTTGTGGAGGCTGTCTGCTAGGATGGCACCAGTGTTGTGGCTCTGTGGAGGCTGTCTGCTAGGATGGCATCAGTGCTGTGACTCTGTGGAGGCTGTCTGCTAGGATGGCACCAGTGTTGTGGAGGCTGTCTGCTAGGATGGCACCAGTGTTGTGGCTCTGTGGAGGCTGTCTGCTAGGATGGCATCAGTGCTGTGACTCTGTGGAGGCTGTCTGCTAGGATGGCACCAGTGTTGTGGCTCTGTGGAGGCTGTCTGCTAGGATGGTGCCAGTGTTGTGGCTCTCTGGAGGCTGTCTGCTAGGATGGCACCAGTGTTGTGGCTCTGTGGAGGCTGTCTGCTAGGATGGCACCAGTGTTGTGGCTCTGTGGAGGCTGTCTGCTAGGATGGCGCCAGTGTTGTGGCTCTGTTGAAGCTGTCTGCTAGGATGGCATCAGTGCTGTGACTCTGTGGAGGCTGTCTGCTAGGATGGCACCAGTGTTGTGGCTCTGTGGAGGCTGTCTGCTAGGATGGCGCCAGTGTTGTGGCTCTGTGGAGGCTGTCTGCTAGGATGGCACCAGTGTTGTGGCTCTGTGGAGGCTGTCTGCTAGGATGGTGCCAGTGCTGTGGCTCTGTGGAGGCTGTCTGCTAGGATGGCACCAGTGTTGTGGCTCTGTGGAGGCTGTCTGCTAGGATGGTGCCAGTGCTGTGGCTCTGTGGAGGCTGTCTGCTAGGATGGTGTCAGTGCTGTGACTCTGTGGAGGCTGTCTGCTAGGATGGTGCCAGTGTTGTGGCTGTGTGGCCAAGTCGCTGTGTGTCATCGGGTGCCAGTAAAAGGTTGATCTAGTGGCTTTGTGATCAGGGGGTAGAGTGTAAAGCATTTTGAGAGCCAGATATGGGGAATAGATTGCTGTATAAAACCATACCTTTACCTTTATAGACAGATTTATTTTGCCCAGGGCACACTTCTTGACGGATAAAGTTTCATGCTGATGTCATATCATCATCTGTTGCACAAGATTGAATAAAATGTTAAAGTAAGAAAAAGCACAGGGTAAACTTGATGTCTGGATTGTGTTGCCTTGGTTACAAGCTGTCCAGCTGCACTCAGACTACAGAAGTCAAGCCTTGTTGGGCCATTTATCAGCAGTGTAACACTAATGCAGATGGTGGATATTCTTACTCTCTCAGTAATAAATGTCCGAGGTTTACAGATCTGTCTGCCTTCAGAGTGCATGTCAGTAGGACATGGAGGAGGAGAACCTCATGCTGGTGAAAACTGTCATGCTGGTTGGGGTGTTTGCAATGATTAGAGTGTTTTATTTCATTCATATAAAAGTAGGTCATGCAGGAGCTATGCCAGCAGGGAATGAAATTGCTAACTTGGAGTGCTCTTACTGCCAGACATCTAAATGATGTGAAGTGGCATTATGAATATGATATAGCAATGATGGTATGTAGTACATGGTATAGACACATGCAACACTGTAGTATCCCAAGAATGCCATGACTTTTTAATCTCTTTTAAGAAGGAAATATTGGGGGTTTTGCATTTCATTGTCATAGTTTAATGTTTAATGTGTAATTTTATTATGTGTACCTTTTCCCAACAGGCTGTTCGACAAATTCTGCCTTTGTCCAAAAAGAGAATGTCACTGATTGAAACCTACCTGAGAACCACTGCCACAGAGTAAGTATTGGAAAATGTGTATGTACATCAGGCATCTTTCTTTCTGTATTGATACACTTGTATTCTAAATCCATCTTAATGTTTTTATTTTAAATTATTTTCACAGACTCACAGCAATACTGTGGGAGAAAGAGGATATATTTGTGGGGGGGGTTTCCTTCTTTTTATTTTTATATTTTTTTAATATAATTATTTTGTCTTTCTTTGGTCATTAGTGTGGATGTTTGTACAGAAATGTTCAACACCAAACACACTCTTGTGAATCCTCCTAGTTTATTGAAAAGAGAACTTTCGTGTGACGTGAATACTTCCCTGTTTGGATTGTTGGTGAAGAGTGATTGGACTCATTGCCCTGACTGTGCTTGCAGTGAGGGGGTACACGAGTGCATTGCTTCACCTGCCTAGTTGGCAAATAATAGGTCAGTGTCAGCATGTGACAAATATTTGACTGCCTTCACGTCTGCTTTCATTATGTTGACCCATGTTGACACCAGCCTATTCCTCACAAGATCTTGCAAGGTTCCTAGCGTTAACAACACACTCCCCAGCATTTGAAGCAGTTACGTCCTTGCGCAAGGTGCTTAGCACACATAGCTTCTTCCTACCCAGGAATTAAATGGGTACCTGTGAGGGCTGAGCTGGAAAATTGTGAAAAATAACTGGTGCATTTATCTGCAGCATGGTTGTATGCTCCCCTCAGGGAGTTGAGATGGTGTTGGAGGGATAACAGGAGCCATAAAACCAGGAGTTTGGGTTCGAGCATCCAGTAATGGATGAAAAGTTACATTTGTTTAAAGCACTATTACCTTTACTGTAAGATTTCCTTACATGCATCTTGCAGCAGCCCAGAGAAGCCAGCTGTCTACATCAATCGCCGCACTGCCATGGAGCATCGGTGTGACCCAAGCCAGGACCCAGAGGCTAAGAACAGCGTGTTCATGCAGCTGTACGAGGGCTTGAAGCCCCGAGAGAGGGGAGCCAAGCCACTGGACTACAGGTGAGCTGCATGGACGTCTGCCATTTTCTCTGCTTTTCATGCACTCAGTAGCACTGTTCATCTGTTGCCATAGCAACCTATCTGAGATGCACAGCCGCTTTTGTTTAGAGGAAAATTGTGTATTTGAATTGATGAAAAGTGTAATCTTCTTGGATCAGACCTTATTTTAATGTATGTGACCTATCATGAAAATCAGACTTTGTGTGTTATTTACTCAGGAGATGACTTATTTATCATTTTCTGTGATTTTTTCCCCCATGCCAAGTAAACACTTTGAACAGAGAAAAAAAGTACTGGAGACCATTGTCCAACTTCAAAAATTTATTGCAGAGCTTTCGGGGCCAAGTAGGCTCCTTCATCAGTGCAGTCAAGGAGCCTACTTGGCCCCGAAAGCTCTGCAATAAATTTTTGAAGTTGGACAAAGGTCTCCAGTACTTCTTTTCTCTCACCAACGAGTCCAACACTGGCCTCCTTTTTCAAGATAAACACTTTGAACATCACTGATCATCTTGTACTGGCCCATGATAATGAAATTCTCTCTCTCTCTCTCTCTCTCTCTCTCTCTCTCTCTCTCTCTCTCTCTCTCTCTCTCTCTCTCTCTCTCTCTCTATCTCTCTCTCACACACACATACACACACAACTATGTATGTCAGTGAAGAAAATATTCTCTGTACTCACTCCTGCACTGACCATTTCCATTGCTGTGCAGGTGGGGTGTGAGCTTTGACCAATGGTGGGAGTGCAAATTTCTGTCAGAGGGCATCATCGACCAGGGTGGGGGATTCCGAGACAGCCTGTCAGACCTCTCTGAAGAGCTGTGTCCCTCCAGCCCCGATGCCCCCCTACCCTTGCCTTTCTTCATCCGCACACCAAACCAGGTTTGTGCTGTGGCCTACAGACTTTGATAGGGCTTCCTCTTCATTTGCTTTAGGCAAAGCCAAATAGTTCTCTGGTTTTCAGGCAGCAGGGGCTGTGTGCATGATCCAAGACAACAGGAAAACAGCCTTGACTGGATGTTTGGTGCAGCTCAACACTGCACAGCTGAAGACAGCATTACAGGGGCTTGTGCCTTTGTCCTTGCAGTTCTTAGCTAGCATAGGAATTTAGCTCAGGCTGGATGCTGTTGTCTTGCCAAAGCCAAAGCATGAGGGTCCAGGCTGCCAGTACGGACTAGTAGGACAAAATTAAAAAGTTGCGGTTACAGTAACCCCACCGACCCTATTCTTTCCTGCTGACCCTACATTTTTTATTTCATAACCACAAATAAGGTAAATAATCAATTAAATGATGTCCCATCTCCACAATGAGCTTTTTTTGAGTAAAATAAAGCTTTTTCAGCAAAAGAGAAATTTTATGTTAAGAGGAATGTACTGTATACATGACATTTCATAAAACATACACACACACACACATAAATGTGTGCACTCAATCTGGCCTCCATTAGAATAAAATAAAAATTTCAGCTGGGCCTTCTTACCAGCCCTATTTTTTGCCCTGTTACCTCTACCACAGCTATTCTTGTTTGTGGGGGCCTAGACGTAGTGCTCCCCACCCTGACTAAGATTATAAAGGAGTCCCTCACTTCTGGAACCTTCCCGGATGTCCACAAAACTGCTCTCGTCACCCCACTGCTGAAGAAACCTAACCTGGACCATAATGAGTTAAAAAACTTCCGGCCTGTTAGTAACTTGTCATTTGTTTCAAAACTGATAGAAAAGGTAGTTCTGTCTCAGCTCTCTGCTCACCTCACGTCCAACCAACTGTTTAACCCCCTACAGTCTGCATATCGGCCTGGACACAGTACAGAAACAGCTTTAGTGAAAATTGTAAATGACCTTCTACGTGCTCTAGACAGAGGAGAAGTCTCTATTCTGGCGCTGCTCGATTTATCGGCAGCATTTGACACAATAGATCATGCTATTCTCATCAGCCGTCTTGAATTTGTGTTTGGCGTTAGCAACTCTGCCTTGAACTGGTTTTCGTCGTACTTGTCCAACCGTACTCAGACTGTATCCATCAACAATAACACTTCTGATCCTACTCTGCTGCGCTATGGCGTGCCCCAAGGGTCGGTCTTAGGACCAGTTCTATTTGTTCTGTACACCACTCCTCTCGCAGATATCATGACTGCCCATTCGGTTCTTCATCATTCTTATGCAGATGATACGCAGGCGCAAAAGTCGGGTGATCCCAAGTGTTTCGACATTCTTATGCACTCAATGCAAGCGTGTGTCCTTGACATGAAGTCATGGATGACATTCAATAAGCTGAAATTAAATGATGAGAAGACCGAGGCAATGGTTGCCTCTTCACCACGCATGTCTACCTCTGTCCAGCTCCCAGAGTCCATCACCATCGGCAATGCTACTGTCCCCTTTTCTAACACAGTGAAAAATCTAGGCGTTACGTTAGATTCCCACCTCACTATGCATGCACAGGTTCAGACCATCATTCGTTCTATGAACTTTGAGCTCTGTCGCATCGGTTCAATCCGTCACTATCTCTCTGAGCAAGCGGCAAAGACCCTTGTCTCAGCGTTCACAGCCCTCATAGACACTTACATGCCACGCAGAACACTTCGCTCTTCAGCAAACACCACCACCCTCGTCCCTCGTAAAATGAAATCATCTTTTGGTGACCGCTCTTTCTTTGCCTCCGCTCCTCTCGTCTGGAACTCTCTCCCTGCTAATCTTCGTCTGTATCCCTCTTCCGAGTCTGACTCTTTCCGCGCTGATCTAAAGACACACCTGTTCTCTCTTGCATACACATCTGCCAAATAGCCCCCCCCTCCCTCCCACTGACCCCACCCGCTCAACTTCACAGCTCCCCGTACATATTCTCGTAATTGTATTTTGTAAATATTTTGTTTTGATTCACTTATCTCGTTTGTGTTTGCTTGCTTGTTTGTTCTCTTTATTTGCTTATTTCATTCTTGTTTAGATTGTCGATTGGTTGTCTGCTTGCTTGTTTATTTATTGTGTTGGTATGCCTGCTTGATTGTGTTGGATTATTTAGCCTGCTTGTTTGTTTATTTTTTCTTTTGTTGTTGCTTGCTTCAACAGTGTTTGATTATTCTGCCTGCTCGCTTGTTAATGTTATGTGTTTGTATGCTTGCTCTGATTGTACGTGATTTTGCTGCTAGTGTTGATTGCCTACGTGATTTGCTTGTATCTGATTGTCTGCTTGTGATGTGTGAACGAGATTGTAAAGCGCTTAGAGCTCACTTGAGAATAAGCGCTATATAAATACCCATTATTATTATTATTATTAGTCTATGTATGCTCCATGGATGTGCTTGTGCCTGTGAGGATGGAGTGGGGGCCCAGTCTATGTATGCTCCATGGATGTGCTTGTGCCTGTGAGTATGGAGTGGGGGCCTAGTCTATGTATGCTCCATGGATGTGCTTGTGCCTGTGAGTATGGAGTGGGGGCCCAGTCTATGTATGCTCCATGGATGTGCTTGTGCCTGTGAGGATGGAGTGGGGGCCCAGTCTATGTATGCTCCATGGATGTGCTTGTGCCTGTGAGTATGGAGTGGGGGCCGAGTCTATGTATGCTCCATGGATGTGCTTGTGCCTGTGAGTATGGAGTGGGGGCCTAGTCTGTGTATGCTCCATGGATGTGCTTGTGCCTGTGAGTATGGAGTGGGGGCCTAGTCTATGTATGCTCCATGGATGTGCTTGTGCCTGTGAGTATGGAGTGGGGGCCTAGTCTGTGTATGCTCCATGGATGTGCTTGTGCCTGTGAGTATGGAGTGGGGGCCCAGTCTATGTATGCTCCATGGATGTGCTTGTGCCTGTGAGTATGGAGTGGGGGCCCAGTCTATGTATGCTCCATGGATGTGCTTGTGCCTGTGAGTATGGAGTGGGGGCCCAGTCTATGTATGCTCCATGGATGTGCTTGTGCCTGTGAGTATGGAGTGGGGGCCGAGTCTATGTATGCTCCATGGATGTGCTTGTGCCTGTGAGTATGGAGTGGGGGCCTAGTCTATGTATGCTCCATGGATGTGCTTGTGCCTGTGAGGATGGAGTGGGGGCCCAGTCTATGTATGCTCCATGGATGTGCTTGTGCCTGTGAGGATGGAGTGGGGGCCCAGTCTATGTATGCTCCATGGATGTGCTTGTGCCTGTGAGGATGGAGTGGGGGCCCAGTCTATGTATGCTCCATGGATGTGCTTGTGCCTGTGAGGATGGAGTGGGGGCCCAGTCTATGTATGCTCCATGGATGTGCTTGTGCCTGTGAGTATGGAGTGGGGGCCCAGTCTATGTATGCTCCATGGATGTGCTTGTGCCTGTGAGGATGGAGTGGGGGCCCAGTCTGTGTATGCTCCATGGATGTGCTTGTGCCTGTGAGGATGGAGTGGGGGCCCAGTCTATGTATGCTCCATGGATGTGCTTGTGCCTGTGAGTATGGAGTGGGGGCCCAGTCTATGTATGCTCCATGGATGTGCTTGTGCCTGTGAGGATGGAGTGGGGGCCCAGTCTATGTATGCTCCATGGATGTGCTTGTGCCTGTGAGGATGGAGTGGGGGCCCAGTCTATGTATGCTCCATGGATGTGCTTGTGCTTGAAAGGGTGAGGATAATTTGTTTATGACTGGAAACAATCTTTAATGGATTAGAATAGTTTGTGTTGATTACGTCTGGAATGCAGCAGTGACATACATTTTTACCACGTATTTCTGCATTGTTTATGGCATATTGTTTAAAACTGTTGCCACCTTTCAGCTGAGCAATGAAGGTTCAGCCTCCGACACCTTCATCCCCAACCCTTTGTGCCGGGACTTTGACAAGTTTGAGTGGATTGGGCAACTCATGGGAGCATGCTTCCGGGGGCGTGAAAATCTGGTGAGTGGATTCCTCTGTGGACAAATGAATCTTTCTTTCCTTCTTTCTTCCTTTCCTTCTTTCTTCTTTTCTTTCTTTCTTTCTTCTTTCTTTTCTTCTCTTTCTTATGTCTTTCTTTCTTTTTTCTTTCCTCCTTTCTTTCTTTCTTTCTTATGTCTTTCTTCTTTTTTTCTTTCCTTCTTTCTTCTTTTCTTTCTTCTTCTTCTTCTTCTTTCTTTCTTTCTTTCTTTCTTTCTTTCCTTCTTTCTTTCCTTCTTTCTTTCTTTCTTTCTTATGTCTTTCTTTCTTTCTTTTTTTCTTTTTTCCTTTTTTCTTCGTTTCTTTCTTTCTTTCTTCTTTCTTTCTTTCCTTCTTTTTTCTTGTTTCTTGTTTTCTTTCTTGTTTTGTTTTTCTTGTTTCTTTCTTTCCTTTTTTCTTTTTTTCTTCCTTCCTTCCATCTTTCTTTCTTTCTTTCTTTCCTTCTTTTTCCTTGTTTCTTTCTTGTTTTCTTTCTTTCTTCCTTCCTTCTTTCTGTCCTTCCTTCTTTCTTTCCTTCTTTTTTCATTTCTTTCTTTCTTTCCTTCTTTTTATATTTCTTTCTTTCTTTCTTTCCTCTCTTTTCTTTTTTGAAACTGCAAACATTTCTCTGTGGCAATTTTTCATCCATGGGTCCAAGTGGTGCTAGGATTGTTAGAAAGATATTATTTTAATAAGTTGATTGTCTCAATTATCCACTCTCTAGAAATTCTTTTCAATAATTACTTGGTGTTTGTGTGTGTGTGTGTGTGTGTGTGTGTGTGTGTGTGTGTGCACATGTGTATGTGTGTGTGCACATGAGTGTGTGTGTGCATGTGTGTGTGTGTGCACATGTGTGTGTGTGTGTGTGTGTGTGTGTGTGCACATGTGTATGTGTGTGTGTGCGCGTGTTATTTTGCAAAGTCTGTACTGTAGACGAGGTATGGATGATGTTCTATTGTGTGTCATCATCATAGTTGTGTAGAAATAAAGCAGAAAATGCATGGACACATCTTCATATTCCTTGTAAAGAAGATGTCCTTCCAGAGGAAACAAGCCTTTCCCTCCAACCACTTGTTTGTGTACAACTCCATGTGGTAGACCCTAGAGTGTGTGTTGTATTGCATATCATTACTTCCTCCTCAGCCACTGTGCTTGTAGAAGGAGGCCCGTTAAGTCATGTAAAGAGGTACATGTCATCTGCTATTCCTCTTTGAAGGAGACTGGTGCATCTATGCTGTAAGAGATACACAAATAACTGACCGCGCCATTGCACTCTGCAGATCCTGTCACTGCCAGCCTTTGTGTGGAAGAAGCTGGTGGGAGAAACGGTGACCTGGGAGAGAGACTTCCAGTCTGTAGACACTGCCGAGGTAAGTACTGCCCTGTCCCCTGTTGTAAAGGAAATACATCTTTGCAGCTGTCTTGAGCCTCTCTCTCAACTCTTCACCCCAGGTGTTATAGACATGGTTCGTACAGGTCATGGAAAACCTGGAAAGTCATGGAATTTGATTTTTCATTTTCCAGGCCTGGAAAGTCATGGAATTTCAACTTAGGTCATGGAAAGTCATGGAATTTAAGAAAGAAAAAAAAAAAAAAAAAAAATACGTTTTCTAGGCTGTGCTTCGCGCGATACTCTCAATCTAATTTTAAACGCTGAGCACGTCAGGAAAACGTGCCCTTGCATCCCATTGGTTAATTCTGAAGGCTCGTGTGCCTTCTGCTTCCTGATTGGTTCTTTGGCTAGGTGACCTCGTTTCATTTCCACGCCCGTCCGGTCAGTTGGTTCAAGCGAGGACAGAGTGAAAAGAGCTTGTATTGTTTGTGGTGCAGTGTTTCTTTGAGAATCAGATTATCATCATGCCTGGAAAGTGTCGCTTTCAAGACTCTTGGACAGGAGACCCTGAATACCGTGAGTGGGTCATGCGAGCGAGAGTGGATGGGATGGCAAAGTGCCGATTTTGTGAAAAAGACTTTGCTGTATCCAACATGGAAGCGGCAGCGTTGAAAAGCCACATGAAAGGTGTCGCGCACCAGGCGCGTGCTAAAAAACACCAAGAAGAAAAGAGCAAACGTCAAACACGAATATCAGATTTTGTTCAAACTGCAAAAAAATGCTGAGACAGAGAGTGCTTCAAAGGTGGTGGTTCCAGCTGGCGCTGCTACGCCGGTCGAAACTAGGCCTGCACCCACTGGCAGTGGCAGTAGATCTACTGGGATTGACACTTTCTTGACAACAGAGGACACACTGAAAGCAGAAATTTTGTGGACTTTGAAAATGATCATCTCCCACTTCTCATTCTCCAGTACCAAAGGAATGAACGAGCTGTTCCGTCGCATGTTTCCCGACAGTGTCATCGCCTCCAAGTTTGCCTTGAGTGAAAGCAAAGCCCGGTACTTGATAACTTTTGGTCTGGGGCCACATTTCTTAGACATGCTCAAGGCAAAGGCCCGGTCTTCTGATTCTCTGGTGCTGCTCTTTGATGAGTCCCTGAATGCTGAACTTCAGAAGAAACAGCTGGATATCCATGTCCGATTTTGCTATTTACCATTTGGCGCTGGATCGAAATGGCGACCGCATGTCTGTTTCAAAATGTTGCTGTTTCTAACGTAATTTGGTCAAATATAGTTCTGGTTTAATTAGAATAGCTTAAATATATCATATTCAAGAAGGGGATAACGATATATATGCTCATTTCAAGCCATTTCGAAGACATTAGCGCCATTTTGGTAAATAGCATGACCGTCAAAATCACACAATGATTCATGGCGAGTAAGAGCGTGACGGCGCAGATGCGATTTTGACGGACAAATCAGCTGAAATTGGTTAGTTTATTGAGGTTTTTGTTTCAGTTTATGCTATAACAATCAGATAGGAAGATATTTATTGCAATATTTTGCACATATTGGAAAAAGTATTGTAGAACTCGGGACCTTCAGCGAGTGCTAAATAGACGCCGCACGCGATGTTCGAAGAAATTTCATCAGACCGGAAGTGGCCGTCGGTTCGATAGAATCCACTTTTTCTAGGATTCGCACATATCAATAACACAAAATACCAATGTAACATGAAAGATGAAAGTCTTTCTGAGTTGTCTAATTTTTTTTAACTAGTGGTAGGATTCCATGGTAATTTGTATCAAATCTTTGCGCTACTACAGTACTAGCCAAAATGCACTCGGCAATACCACTTCACTTTCATGGCTAATTGTGGACAATCCACAAAATATTGTGAATAAAAACAAGAATGAAAGTTGTTTATGAAGCAGAAGGTTTCAAGAACATGTGTCGTGTAGTTTTGTGTTAATCCGTCTTATTTCCGCTGAGAACATACAAGCCGATTACGTTAAAAAAAACACCCTCCGCCTCTACCGACTCGCGGTGGCTCGACGGAGTTTGCATTTCGCGACTCGGGTTGGTCTCTTCTAAACACTCGTCCGTCGAAGTTTCTCATTTGATCAAGTTGAAACTTTACTACTCATTAGAGGAAAGATTGCTCTTTCGTTCGGTGTATGTTTGAACTTCCGGTGAAAATCGAAAGACGAGTTATGGATGAAAGTTCGAACGTCATCGGACATTTTGTTAAAATTTGCTCACTCCCGCTTTCGTACAGACACCCTCGGATTCTACAAGATTTCCCCCTTCCAACGCTATATTCGATGTTAATGTACGATGAATCTACTTTTTGTCAAGCGCCCGGATTGTGCGCTTGAAAGGAGAAAATAGGCGGAAATTTTCCACCTGTTTGTGCTCGATTACCACATTCAGCGTGCGTTAATCGTTGAAGCACCAGACAATTTGGGACAAAAGTATCATCATTTTAAGGAGTACTTGTTTGAAAATTTTCTGCATTTGTCAGTTTTTGACTCAATCTGCTGTAAAAATAATAACAAGAATTAGAAATTGTTTTACAACGGGTGTATTGTGCGTGAGTTTGGTCGTGCGCCATACACTTTTCTCTTTAAAATTGTCATGTATCACAGTACGCTAGGTCATGGAAAATGTTGTTGAAGGTCATGGAAAGTCATGGAAAAGTCATGGAATTTTGTATCTAAAAACCTGTACGAACCCTGTATAGAAATACACTGAATTGGCTACTTAGCAGTGGCGTGCCTTAAGCTTTGGTGCACTTGTTGGTACCTTGGCAGCTGAGGAGCAGAGTTTGTCCATTCTGGCGGAGACAGGAGGGACAAATTAGACCCATAAGAGGCAAATAACTAGAGACATCATGACTTGATTTGTGCTTGCTCTAAACTGTTCTTGTGATTGTCATGCTGAATGGCCTTACATAGCCTATGAAGGTTGATGGGCAGTAAAACTCCATCATCCATCCATATCCATCCATCTATCCATCCATCCATCCATCCATCCATCCATCCATCCATCCATCTCTGTTTATCCATCCATCTCTGTTTATCCATCCATCATCCATCCATCCATCCATCCATCCATTCATCCGTTTATCCATCTATCCATCTCTGTTTATCCATCCATCCATCCATCCATCATCCATCCATCCATCCATCCATCCATCCATCCATCCATCCATCCATCCATCTATCCATCCATCTATCAACCTAACTGTGATCTCCCAAGGATGCTGGAATGGTGCGAATAGAAAAGTACTTTTGCTCAGTAAAGGCAGGAGAATGATGGACTTGATGATCTTGGATGGATAAGAATTACACACCACTGAATACAGCTAAACCTTCATCATTGAATGTCAGTCTCATTGTTAACACATGCTGACTCAAAACTTTCAACGCAGAAGAGATTGGAAACTGTAGGCAGTTGGTTTTGGATGTAATTTACTGCCATAGAGATATTTCAAACTCAGCTGTCTACAAAAGGTAAAACACAGAAAAGTTTCAGATGTGTTCTTCTATTGGTTAGTTGTTAGTAAATTAAAGAGAATTGTGGAGAGAGAGAGAGAGAGAGAGAGAGAGAGAGAGAGAGAGAGAGAGAGAGAGAGAAACTGAAACTGAAACTGAAAATTTTATTGTAGAGGCCATGCCGGCCCATTACAATATGACTGAGAACGCGTTTAAATGACTCGGAACGTATGTACACGACATCACTACTTGTCACCAGTAGTGGAATGAGGGCGCGCGCAGACACATGGAAAGAGTCTATCAGCGAATCATTTTCGCGAAGTCCGTGCAGACTGCTTTCTCAAGGCGACACGCTCGCTCCTCCTACTTGGTCTGCCGACGTCGTCATCAGCCCTGCCATGATGTCGCGATGGTGATCGTGGGCGAATGTGGAATGCTTTCTCTGTTTGGGACTTGCTTCTGAGGGCTTCTTCAGTGGAGTCTGCAGCTAGTTGCGACACGGCAGAGGAAGATCTGGGTGATGCCTTAGGTTTTCCGAGTCTGTCTGCCTCATGACGTGGAGTACAAGCAGTAGCAATGTCACTTCTTATTTCCAGAACATCTTGCTTGCACTGTGACACACTTTCTTTGAACAGCTTTGCAAAGTTGTCAAGCGCTGCCCTGATGTCTTCAGTTGTCGTTTCTCTGGGAGTCGAAGTTGGCGAGGAGAGCATACCATCGTTGTTGTCGCGATCGGGTCCTGGTAACTGGCTAGTACGTTCTCCTGCATTCTCCGTGGCCAAGCAAGTGTGTTCATCTGGGAGGTCAAAGGTCACATCTGATGGGGTGGTGTGCTCCATTGTAGCCCGTGCATTTCGTGCAGCAGGAGCAGTATCAAAAGCAATGTTTGCGACATTACAGATTTGATCATTCTCGAAGAGAGCATCGCGTGAAGTATGGGGCTCACCAAAAGTTCCATGTTTCTCTGCCCGTCGCCGGTCTCGTCTCTGCTGAGAAGGTGGTTTTCTCTTCCACGTTCCTCTGTTGCTGCTGTGGCTGACGAGCAATGGCTGACCATCCCGTTGCCTGAACCTCAGGATAACCACAGTTCTGCCAGGTTCGCCGAAAATTTTCCAAGACGACATTTCCTCGCTGGCTAACAGGGACAACAACGACGCTTCAACAGCTGCTGGAAAACCGGCGACTGGAGAGAGAGAGAGAGAGAGAGAGAGAGAGAGAGAG